>CM065589.1:345383693-345573693 GCA_033119425.1 Bufotes viridis | reverse complement strand
TGATGATGTAACTACTAGAGCTTTGAGACGTTCCCACAGCTCTGTTTCTCCGCCCCTGTGATGAGGTCTTTACTTTCTGTTTCCTTCCTCCCAGCTGTCCCTCCTGTGTTTGATTGCTCTGCCTTTAAATCACCTCTCTTCCTTTGTACGGTGCGGATTATACTACTTCATTTGACCTGTATCTCTCGCTTGAGTATCTTCACTGGTGTGATATCTTTTCTGGACCTGTGTTCTGCTGAAGCAAGTACTTCGGACATTGTCTGCTGACTTTGGATCTGTTTTCACTGCTGCTGCAGCTCCTTCAGTTAAGTGTGCGGACATTGTGTGTTTCTGTTTGTTTTGCTGACTGGATCCGAGGCGACCCCGGTTCCGTCCATGTACTGAGCAGGGCACCGGTGGCCGTGCCCCTTCCACTACTGTAGGGGTTACAGTGGTCATCAGGCTTAGGTACGCGGGCATGTCTCGATCCACCATCTGGATCTGGACATGGGCTTAGCAGCATAGGGAGAGCTTTTAGGGTCTGACAGGGGTCACCCTTTATGTTCCCTAGTTTGGGTCCGGTCAGTAGCTAACTCACTGTGTATGCTCTTGTTGCTCACATACAGCCGTGACATTATAATCCGCCGAAACCGTCCTTTTTGACATGGATCCGCTTTCTGACCTGGTTGACCGCATGCAGGGTCTTTCTTTGGAGGTAGCGGATCTCCGTCAATCTATGATTCAGCTTCAAGCATTGGGCTCGGCTCCGGCCCATGGAGTCTGTTGCGAGCCAAAGGTCTCACTTCCGGAAACGTTCTCCGGGGCAGTGAGAATTTTGTTCGCTTCAGAGAGGCATGCAAACTCCATTTTTGCTTGTGTCCCCGTTCCTCTGGTAATGAGGAGCAGAGGGTGAGGATTGTCATCTCCTTGCTCAGGGGTAATGCTCAGACTTGGGCTTTTTCACTGCCATCGGGGAATCCCTCCCTTCGATCCACAGAAAGATTTTTTGTGGCCCTGGGGCAGATATATGATGACCCGGATCGTGTTGCTCTGGCTGAATCTAACTTACGTTTTTATGCCAGAACAAACTGTCTGCTGAGCTTTATTGTTCTGAATTTCGGAGATGGGCAGCTGATTCAGGTTGGAATGATGCTGCACTCGGAGTCAGTTCTGTCATGGTCTCTCAGAGAGATTGAAAGATGCGTTTGCTTTCCATGAGAGACCAACATCTTTAGAGTCTGCCATGTCATTGGCGGTACGCCTTGACAGGCGTCTAAGAGAAAGAAACGAGACCTCTCGGTCCAGCCATTGTCACTCTAGGGGCAGTGGTGCGGACTCATTCAGTGTGCAGGGGTCTCATCCTGTCTCGGTCCCCTCTGAGGAGGAGCCTATGCAGCTAGGTCGACTTGCCCCTGATAAAGGAGGATTTAGTCCTCAGAGAATGGTGTGTTTTTGTTGTGGGGGCATTGGTCATTTGGCAAATGTTTGTCCCTCTAGGAGATTCATGAACTGTACTAAGAGTGATAATAAGAGAAAATCCTCAAAAGGAAAATCATCAAACTCTGCTTCATCTGCTACCTTGGGCAAAGTTGATGTAGGAATTGGGGCTTTTCCTCTGACCTGCAGTTCTCGTTTTCTCCTTTCTGCCAGGGTGGCGCTAGAGAGCAAAGTCATTTCTTGTGAAATTTTTGTTGATAGTGGAGCGGCCGTCAATCTTATTGACACTCAATTTGTAGCCAGGCATGGTTTTCGGGTTTGCACATTAGAAAAAGATATACCTGTTTTTGCCATTGACTCTGCTCCACTCTCACAGAGATCCCTGAAGGGCATTGTTCACAATATCCGGTTAGCTGTAGGTGACACTCATGTGGAGGATATATCTTGTTTTGTCCTTAACGGATTGCCTACTCCTCTAGTGTTGGGGTTACCCTGGCTCACTAAACATAACCCCACTATTGATTGGCAAGGAAGGCAAATAAATGAGTGGAGTGAGTTTTGTAGAGAGAATTGTCTCACAGCGACTTTTGCAGAGGTATCTACTAAAACTTTGCCATCATTTCTCTCTGATTTCTCGGACGTGTTTTCCGAGAGCGGTGTGCAGGAGCTACCTCCTCACCGGGAGTTTGACTGTCCCATTAACCTCATTCCCGGCGCCAAGCTGCCAAAAGCACGCCTGTACAATCTCTCACAACCGGAGAGAATCGCAATGCGAACCTATATCTCTGAGAGTCTCGATAAGGGGCATATTCGTCCCTCAAAATCACCGGTCGCCGCGGGTTTTTTTTTGTTAAAAAGAAAGATGGCTCTCTGAGACCTTGCCTAGATTTTAGGGAGCTGAACCGTATCACGATTCGCGATCCCTATCCCCTTCCTTCTGATCCCAGACCTCTTCAACCAAATTGTTGGGGCCAAGGTTTTTTCCAAATTGGATTTGAGAGGCGCGTACAACCTGGTCAGGGTCAGAGAGGGGATGAATGGAAAACAGCCTTTAATACTCCCGAGGGGCATTTCGAGAATCTCGTTATGCCTTTTGGCTTGATGAATGCTCCGGCCGTCTTTCAGCATTTTGTTAACAGTATTTTCTACCATTTAATGGGGAAATTTGTATTGGTGTATCTTGATGATATTTTGATTTTTTCCCTGATGTTCGGACTCATCAGGATCATCTTTTTCAGGTTCTGCAGATTCTGCGAGAAAATAAATTGTACGCCAAGCTGGAGAAATGTGTGTTTATGGTATCGGAGATTCAATTTCTGGGTTTTCTCCTCTCTGCTTCTGGTTTTCGCATGGATCCGGAGAAGGTCCGTGCTGTGCTTGAGTGGGAGCTTCCTGAGAATCAGAAGGCATTGATGCGCTTTCTGGGTTTTGCAAACTATTACAGAAAGTTCATTTTGAATTATTCCTCTGTTGTCAAACCCCTCACTGACATGACCAAAAAGGGGGCGGATTTTTCCTCTTGGTCGGAGGAGGCGCTTGCAGCTTTTTCTAAGATTAAAGAGAGTTTTGCGTCTGCTCCCATCTTGGTGCATCCCGATGTTTCCTTACCTTTTATTGTTGAGGTGGATGCTTCCGAGGTGGGTGTGGGTGCGGTTTTGTCCCAGGGTCCGTCTCCTTCCAAATGGCGACCCTGTGCCTTTTTCTCTAAAAACTCTCACCGGCAGAGAAAAACTATGATGTGGGAGATAGGGAATTGTTGGCCATCAAGCTGGCTTTCGAGGAATGGCGCCATTGGTTGGAGGGGGCCAGGTACCTTATAACCGTTTTACCGACCATAAGAATCTGGCGTACTTGGAGTCGGCTAGCGTATGAATCCGAGACAGGCCAGATGGTCTCTGTTCTTCTCCAGATTCAATTTTGTCGTTACATTCCGCCCTGGGATCAAAAATGTGAAGGCTGACGCTCTCTCTCGCTGTTTTCCGGGAGGAGGAAACTCCGAGGACCCGGGTCCCATTTTGGCGGAGGGGGTAGTTGTTTCTGCTCTGTATTCTGATTTGGAGGCCGAGGTCCAGGCTGCCCAGACTGAGGCACCTGCCCGTTGTCCTTCTGGAAAGTTGTTTGTGCCTCCTGAGTTACGTCACAAACTCTTCAAGGAGCATCATGATACGGTTCTTGCTGGTCACCCCGGGAGTAGAGCCACGGTAGATCTCATTGCTCGGAGATTTTGGTGGCCGGCTCTTCGTAAGTCGGTGGAGGGTTTTGTGGCTGCTTGTGAGACGTGCGCCGCGCTAAGGTCCCTCGTTCACGGCCTTCAGGTCCCCTTCTCCCCTTACCCATACCTTCCCGTCCTTGGACACACCTGTCCATGGACTTTATCACGGATCTTCCTCGTTCCTCAGGGAAGTCGGTGATCCTGGTGGTGGTGGACCGTTTTAGCAAGATGGCACATTTCATACCCTTCCCTGGATTGCCCAATGCTAAAACGTTGGCGCAAGCTTTTGTCGACCATATTGTTAAATTGCATGGCATTCCTTCTGATATTGTTTCCGATAGAGGCACGCAGTTTGTGTCCAGATTCTGGAAGGCTTTCTGTTCTCGCCTGGGGGTTCGGCTGTCCTTCTCTTCTGCTTTTCACCCGCAGTCGAATGGTCAGACTGAACGCGTCAATCAGAATCTGGAGACATATTTGCGCTGTTTTGTTGCAGAGAACCAGGAGGATTGGTGTTCGTTTCTCCCTCTTGCTGAGTTTGCTCTGAACAACCGTCGTCAGGAATCTTCTGATAAGTCACCATTCTTTGGTGCATATGGGTTCCATCCGCAGTTTGGGACATTCTCGGGAGGGGCTCCTTCTGGTTTGCCTGAGGAGGAGAGATTTTCCTCGTCTTTGTCTACCATTTGGCAAAAGATTCAGACTAATCTAAGAAAGATGAGTGAGAAATATAAGCGTGTGGCTGATAAGAGACGTGTGCCTGGTCCGGACCTGAATGTGGGTGATCTGGTGTGGTTGTCTACAAGAAATATTAAACTGAAGGTTCCCTCCTGGAAATTGGGTCCCAAGTTTATTGGGCCTTATAAAATCTTGTCAGTCATCAATCCTGTTGCCTTCCGTCTTGATCTTCCACGGGTTTGGAAGATACATAATGTATTTCACAGATCTCTCTTAAAACCATATGTCCAGCCCACGGTACCCTCCTCTTTGCCTCCTCCTCCGATTTTGGTTGATGGCAATCTGGAGTTTGAGGTTTCCAGAATTGTGGACTCTCGCATTGTCCGCGGTTCTCTTCAGTACCTCGTTCATTGGAAAGGTTATGGTCCTGAGGAGAGGATGTGGGTTCCGGTGTCGGACATTAAAGCCACTCGCCTCATCAGGACTTTTCATAGGGCTCATCCTGAGAAGGTGGGTCCTGGGTGTCCGGAGTCCACCCGTAGAGGGGGTACTGTCACTACCAGAGCTTTGAGACGTTCTCACAGCTCTGTTTCTCCACCCCTGTGATGATGTAACTACTAGAGCTTTGAGACGTTCCCACAGCTCTGTTTCTCCGCCCCTGTGATGAGGTCTTTACTTTCTGTTTCCTTCCTCCCAGCTGTCCCTCCTGTGTTTGATTGCTCTGCCTTTAAATCACCTCTCTTCCTTTGTACGGTGCGGATTATACTACTTCATTTGACCTGTATCTCTCGCTTGAGTATCTTCACTGGTGTGATATCTTTTCTGGACCTGTGTTCTGCTGAAGCAAGTACTTGGACATTGTCTGCTGACTTTGGATCTGTTTTCACTGCTGCTGCAGCTCCTTCAGTTAAGTGTGCGGACATTGTGTGTTTCTGTTTGTTTTGCTGACTGGATCCGAGGCGACCCCGGTTCCGTCCATGTACTGAGCAGGGCACCGGTGGCCGTGCCCCTTCCACTACTGTAGGGGTTACAGTGGTCATCAGCCTTAGGTACGCGGGCATGTCTCGATCCACCATCTGGATCTGGACATGGGCTTAGCAGCATAGGGAGAGCTTTTAGGGTCTGACAGGGGTCACCCTTTATGTTCCCTAGTTTGGGTCCGGTCAGTAGCTAACTCACTGTGTATGCTCTTGTTGCTCACATACAGCCGTGACAGGTACTTTATTCGTAAGGGATGGTCTAGTCCTTGAGGCCGCCCTTATGAATCTTTTAATCCATCTGTGGTTAGACAGGTCAGAATCATAAAATGGCCGATATTTGAACTTTTAATGTATTGGGCTTGAGACCCATGTCAAGGCCCCTCTGTAGGAAATCTAAAATCTTCTGGATACAGGGGGGTGATTTGTTAGAACAGGAATCTCTTAGCCAGGAGCAGAACCTTTTCCATATTTTTATGTACATGGCCGTTGTTACTTTTTTACGGCTCAACTTCAGGGTATTAATGACTTTCACTGAGAGACCTTTGCTTTCCAGCATTTCACCCTCAGGATCCAGGCTGAAAGACGGAACAGGCTGTGGTTCTGATGGCTGATTTAGCTTTGAGACAGCAGGTTCGGCTGATATGGGATCTCCCATGGATCCTCTAAGGCTAGGTCTTTCAGAATAAAGAACCAGCTTCTTTTTGTCCAGAATGGGACCACCAGTATTACTGTGGGGATTATGGACCAGGGAGGAAAAGCGTATGCCAGGTTCCAAGTCCATCTGGTTGAGAATGCATTGATTGCCCATGGTCGGTCTCTGGGATTCAAGGAACAAAAACGTTTGACTTTTGCGTTTTGCTTTGATGCGAACAAATCTATTTGAGGAGTACCCCATTTTTCGAAAATCTTTTGGAAAACATCCTGACAGAGACCACTCCCCTTCGTCTATAGTCTTTCTGCTCAAGTAGTCTGCTTCTAAGTTTTCTGAGCCTTTTAAGTGGACCGCCGTTATGGATAATACGTGTTATTCTACCCACTGGAAAATTCATTCTGCTAAGTGGATCAACCCTTCGGATTTTGTGCCGCCCTGGTGTTTTAGGTAGGCCATTGTTGTTGTGTTGTCCGAAAAAAATTTCAGGTGTTTTTTTAGAAACTAGTTCTGGGCTACTTTTAATGTTTCCCACACTGCACGCAGTTCTCTGTAATTTGAGGATCTTGTACTTACTGCATCTGACCATCTGCCTTGCCAATTTTAAGAGTCTACTTTGGCACCCCATCCCTGACCGATTGCGTCCGTTATAATTTGGACCTCTGGGGTTGTTACCCAGGTTACGTGATTTAACAGATTTTTCATGTTTTCCACCAGTTTAGATCTAATCTTATGTGGTGTGGGATTAGGATTTTTTTGTCCAAGGAGGACTGTTGACCGTCCCAATTTTTTAAGATCCAAGCCTGCATTGTCCCGGAGTGAGCTTGGGCCCAAGTCACCTAGTGATGCAGGACGTCATGGATCCTAGGATGGTCATGGCTTCTCTTATTGAGCACTTCTTTTGCGCTTGAAATTTTTGAACTCTCTCCCTGAAAACCTCCAGCTTTTCTATGAGGAGGGATGATGACTGGGTCACAGAGTCCAAGAAAACTCCCAGAAATGTTATTTGGGTGCCTGGTGTTAGACACGATTTTTTTATGTTTATTATCCAGCCCAGTTTTGACATTTCTTTTAAAATGTAGTCTGTTATATTGTGAGTCTCTATAGATGTATCCGCTATGATGAGAAAGTCGTCTAGGTAGGGGAAAACTTTTATTTTCTTCAGTCTGAAAAAAGCCGTCATTTCTACCACGATTTTTGTAAATACCCTGGGGGTGGAAGAGATGCCGAAGGGTAAGGCTGTGAACTGAAAGTGGTTTATTATGCCTTTCTTGTCTTGCAGGGCGAATCTTAAGTAGGCCTGAGATTGTTCATGTATGGGGACGTGATAATACGCGTCTTTTAGTTCTATGGACGTCATAAATAAATCTTTTTTGATTAGTGGAATTATGGAGGAGATGGACTCCATTTTGAATTTCCGATAGACTATGTGTTGGTTTAATCCTTCGAGATTTATTATGGTCCTGGATGACCCGTCTGGTTTCTGGACCAGAAATAGGGTTGAGTAAAAACCCTTCCCCCTTTCTTGGGTGGGGACTTCCGTTATGACGCCTGCTAGTCTTAAGTCTAGCACTCTCTGCCAGATTTTCTGTAGTGTTTTGGGATTGTGAGAGGTTAACTGAAATTTTCTTGGGGGGATTGAGGAAAGTTCTATGCGATATCAGTCCTGGATTAACTTCAAGACCCAAGGATTCTGGGTCACCTCCTGCCAGGGAAATAGAAATTCCCTCAATCTGCCCCCAACACTGGCATCATTGTTTGTCGGTCTGTTTACTTTGTGGGTTAAGCAGGAAACCTCTTCCTTTGCCCCCTTTGGGGTAACTCCACCGACCTGTTTTCCCTTTGCCCCTTTAGGATTTAGATTGAAAGGGAAAGGGACAAAAGTATTTCTTCTTTTTGTCCTCAGGGAAACCCTTTGTGTCTGCTGCTTTTTCCAGTATGGAGTCCAAGACAGGACCAAAAACATATTCACCAGAGAAGGCAATAGAGCAAAGCTTTGCCTTGGATGTTCTATCTCCTCCCCATAGGGCCCAACGTGCAGCATTGGATAGAGCCGCGTCTTTTGCTGCAAAACGGACGGACTCCGCGGAGGCGTCTGCTAAAAAGGCAGTGGCAGACCTAAGTAAGGGAACAGATCCCAAAATCTCTTCCCTGGGGTTTTATTTTTAGTGTGGCTTTCAAGCTCATTAAGCCAGATATACATGGTCCTGGCGATTGATGTGGCGGCAATGTTGGTCTTGATACCATACATTGAAGCCTCCCAGCATTTGCGTAGTAGGGCATCAGCTTTCCTTTCCATAGGATCGGACAGTTGAGAGGAGTCCTCGAATGGCAAGGAAGTCTTTTTTACCACTTTAGCGACTTGTATATCGATTTTAGGTGTCTTGTCAAATATTTTGGTTTCTGTTGGATCAAACAGTAATCTTTGTCTAAATTCCCTAGAGATTCCCAGTCTTTTTTCGGGATCACTCCACTCATCTAAGATTATATCCCTAATGTTCTCATTCACAGGGAAAACTTTTGATCTTTTTGTTCTGAGCCCTCCGAACATCTTGTCCTGAACAGATTTAGGTTTTTGGACGTCCTCAATGCCCATGGTAGACCGTACCGCTGCCAATAGGTCGTCCATTTCTGTGGATGAGAAGAAAAATGTCCTATCATCCTCAACAATTTCGCCTTCCGACAGGCTATCGTCATCAATTAGTCTATGTTCGTAAGGGCCCACGTCCATGTCCTTGGCATCAGAGGAGGATGGAATTGATAATTTTGACTTTTTTGGCGGAGGTGCAGGAATAGATTTAAGAGATGCTAATGACGATTTGATCTCCCTTTGTATCATCGATTTTACTTCCAATAATATGGACGGCTGTTCCTGTTTTACTAGGGCACTGATACATGGCTGGCAAAGTTTTTTAGTATAACCATCCGGCAGCCTTTTAGCACAAGTAGCACATCTTGTGTTTCTGGCTTTGATCTTTGCCTTTACTCCCTATAAAAGAGAAGCAGCTATACATTAGTCAAATATATGCGCATCTCAAAAAAAAAAAAGGATACATCTGTTGTATGTCCCCCAGAGGGTAACTGTCACTACCAGAGCTTTGAGACGTTCTCACAGCTCTGTTTCTCCACCCCTGTGATGATGTAACTACTAGAGCTTTGAGACGTTCCCACAGCTCTGTTTCTCCGCCCCTGTGATGAGGTCTTTACTTTCTGTTTCCTTCCTCCCAGCTGTCCCTCCTGTGTTTGATTGCTCTGCCTTTAAATCACCTCTCTTCCTTTGTACGGTGCGGATTATACTACTTCATTTGACCTGTATCTCTCGCTTGAGTATCTTCACTGGTGTGATATCTTTTCTGGACCTGTGTTCTGCTGAAGCAAGTACTTCGGACATTGTCTGCTGACTTTGGATCTGTTTTCACTGCTGCTGCAGCTCCTTCAGTTAAGTGTGCAGACATTGTGTGTTTCTGTTTGTTTTGCTGACTGGATCCGAGGCGACCCCGGTTCCGTCCATATACTGAGCAGGGCACCGGTGGCCGTGCCCCTTCCACTACTGTAGGGGTTACAGTGGTCATCAGCCTTAGGTACGCTGGCATGTCTCGATCCACCATCTGGATCTGGACATGGGCTTAGCAGCATAGGGAGAGCTTTTAGGGTCTGACAGGGGTCACCCTTTATGTTCCCTAGTTTGGGTCCGGTCAGTAGCTAACTCACTGTGTATGCTCTTGTTGCTCACATACAGCCGTGACATTATAATCCGCCGAAACCGTCCTTTTGACATGGATCCGCTTTCTGACCTGGTTGACCGCATGCAGGGTCTTTCTTTGGAGGTAGCGGATCTCCGTCAATCTATGATTCAGCTTCAAGCATTGGGCTCGGCCCGGCCCATGGAGTCTGTTGCGAGCCAAAGGTCTCACTTCCGGAAACGTTCTCCGGGGGCAGTGAGAATTTTGTTCGCTTCAGAGAGGCATGCAAACTCCATTTTTGCTTGTGTCCCCGTTCCTCTGGTAATGAGGAGCAGAGGGTGAGGATTGTCATCTCCTTGCTCAGGGGTAATGCTCAGACTTGGGCTTTTTCACTGCCATCGGGGATCCCTCCCTTCGATCCACAGAAAGATTTTTTGTGGCCCTGGGGCAGATATATGATGACCCGGATCGTGTTGCTCTGGCTGAATCTAACTTACGTTTTTTATGCCAGAACAAACTGTCTGCTGAGCTTTATTGTTCTGAATTTCGGAGATGGGCAGCTGATTCAGGTTGGAATGATGCTGCACTCCGGAGTCAGTTCTGTCATGGTCTCTCAGAGAGATTGAAAGATGCGTTTGCTTTCCATGAGAGACCAACATCTTTAGAGTCTGCCATGTCATTGGCGGTACGCCTTGACAGGCGTCTAAGAGAAAGAAACGAGACCTCTCGGTCCAGCCATTGTCACTCTAGGGGCAGTGGTGCGGACTCATTCAGTGTGCAGGGGTCTCATCCTGTCTCGGTCCCCTCTGAGGAGGAGCCTATGCAGCTAGGTCGACTTGCCCCTGATAAAGGAGGATTTAGTCCTCAGAGAATGGTGTGTTTTTGTTGTGGGGGCATTGGTCATTTGGCAAATGTTTGTCCCTCTAGGAGATTCATGAACTGTACTAAGAGTGATAATAAGAGAAAATCCTCAAAAGGAAAATCATCAAACTCTGCTTCATCTGCTACCTTGGGCAAAGTTGATGTAGGAATTGGGGCTTTTCCTCTGACCTGCAGTTCTCGTTTTCTCCTTTCTGCCAGGGTGGCGCTAGAGAGCAAAGTCATTTCTTGTGAAATTTTTGTTGATAGTGGAGCGGCCGTCAATCTTATTGACACTCAATTTGTAGCCAGGCATGGTTTTCGGGTTTGCACATTAGAAAAAGATATACCTGTTTTTGCCATTGACTCTGCTCCACTCTCACAGAGATCCCTGAAGGGCATTGTTCACAATATCCGGTTAGCTGTAGGTGACACTCATGTGGAGGATATATCTTGTTTTGTCCTTAACGGATTGCCTACTCCTCTAGTGTTGGGGTTACCCTGGCTCACTAAACATAACCCCACTATTGATTGGCAAGGAAGGCAAATAAATGAGTGGAGTGAGTTTTGTAGAGAGAATTGTCTCACAGCGACTTTTGCAGAGGTATCTACTAAAACTTTGCCATCATTTCTCTCTGATTTCTCGGACGTGTTTTCCGAGAGCGGTGTGCAGGAGCTACCTCCTCACCGGGAGTTTGACTGTCCCATTAACCTCATTCCCGGCGCCAAGCTGCCAAAAGCACGCCTGTACAATCTCTCACAACCGGAGAGAATCGCAATGCGAACCTATATCTCTGAGAGTCTCGATAAGGGGCATATTCGTCCCTCAAAATCACCGGTCGCCGCGGGTTTTTTTTTTGTTAAAAAGAAAGATGGCTCTCTGAGACCTTGCCTAGATTTTAGGGAGCTGAACCGTATCACGATTCGCGATCCCTATCCCCTTCCTCTGATCCCAGACCTCTTCAACCAAATTGTTGGGGCCAAGGTTTTTTCCAAATTGGATTTGAGAGGCGTGCACAACCTGGTCAGGGTCAGAGAGGGGGATGAATGGAAAACAGCCTTTAATACTCCCGAGGGGCATTTCGAGAATCTCGTTATGCCTTTTGGCTTGATGAATGCTCCGGCCGTCTTTCAGCATTTTGTTAACAGTATTTTCTACCATTTAATGGGGAAATTTGTATTGGTGTATCTTGATGATATTTTGATTTTTTCCCTGATGTTCGGACTCATCAGGATCATCTTTTTCAGGTTCTGCAGATTCTGCGAGAAAATAAATTGTACGCCAAGCTGGAGAAATGTGTGTTTATGGTATCGGAGATTCAATTTCTGGGTTTTCTCCTCTCTGCTTCTGGTTTTCGCATGGATCCGGAGAAGGTCCGTGCTGTGCTTGAGTGGGAGCTTCCTGAGAATCAGAAGGCATTGATGCGCTTTCTGGGTTTTGCAAACTATTACAGAAAGTTCATTTTGAATTATTCCTCTGTTGTCAAACCCTCACTGACATGACCAAAAAGGGGGCGGATTTTTCCTCTTGGTCGGAGGAGGCGCTTGCAGCTTTTTCTAAGATTAAAGAGAGTTTTGCGTCTGCTCCCATCTTGGTGCATCCCGATGTTTCCTTACCTTTTATTGTTGAGGTGGATGCTTCCGAGGTGGGTGTGGGTGCGGTTTTGTCCCAGGGTCCGTCTCCTTCCAAATGGCGACCCTGTGCCTTTTTCTCTAAAAACTCTCACCGGCAGAGAAAAACTATGATGTGGGAGATAGGGAATTGTTGGCCATCAAGCTGGCTTTCGAGGAATGGCGCCATTGGTTGGAGGGGGCCAGGTACCCTATAACCGTTTTACCGACCATAAGAATCTGGCGTACTTGAGTCGGCTAAGCGTATGAATCCGAGACAGGCCAGATGGTCTCTGTTCTTCTCCAGATTCAATTTTGTCGTTACATTCCGCCCTGGGATCAAAATGTGAAGGCTGACGCCTCTCTCGCTGTTTTCCGGGAGGAGGAAACTCCGAGGACCCGGGTCCCATTTTGGCGGAGGGGGTAGTTGTTTCTGCTCTGTATTCTGATTTGGAGGCCGAGGTCCAGGCTGCCCAGACTGAGGCACCTGCCCGTTGTCCTTCTGGAAAGTTGTTTGTGCCTCCTGAGTTACGCCACAAACTCTTCAAGGAGCATCATGATACGGTTCTTGCTGGTCACCCCGGGAGTAGAGCCACGGTAGATCTCATTGCTCGGAGATTTTGGTGGCCGGCTCTTCGTAAGTCGGTGGAGGGTTTTGTGGCTGCTTGGAGACGTGCGCCGCGCTAAGGTCCCTCGCTCACGGCCTTCAGGTCCCCTTCTCCCCTTACCCATACCTTCCCGTCCTTGGACACACCTGTCCATGGACTTTATCACGGATCTTCCTCGCTCCTCAGGGAAGTCGGTGATCCTGGTGGTGGTGGACCGTTTTAGCAAGATGGCACATTTCATACCCTTCCCTGGATTGCCCAATGCTAAAACGTTAGCGCAAGCTTTTGTCGACCATATTGTTAAATTGCATGGCATTCCCTCTGATATTGTTTCCGATAGAGGCACGCAGTTTGTGTCCAGATTCTGGAAGGCTTTCTGTTCTCGCCTGGGGGTTCGGCTGTCCTTCTCTTCTGCTTTTCACCCGCAGTCGAATGGTCAGACTGAACGCGTCAATCAGAATCTGGAGACATATTTGCGCTGTTTTGTTGCAGAGAACCAGGAGGATTGGTGTTCGTTTCTCCCTCTTGCTGAGTTTGCTCTGAACAACCGTCGTCAGGAATCTTCTGATAAGTCACCATTCTTTGGTGCATATGGGTTCCATCCGCAGTTTGGGACATTCTCGGAGGGGCTCCTTCTGGTTTGCCTGAGGAGGAGAGATTTTCCTCGTCTTTGTCTACCATTTGGCAAAAGATTCAGACTAATCTAAGAAAGATGAGTGAGAAATATAAGCGTGTGGCTGATAAGAGACGTGTGCCTGGTCCGGACCTGAATGTGGGTGATCTGGGTGTGGTTGTCTACAAGAAATATTAAACTGAAGGTTCCTCCTGGAAATTGGGTCCCAAGTTTATTGGGCCTTATAAAATCTTGTCAGTCATCAATCCTGTTGCCTTCCGTCTTGATCTTCCACGGGTTTGGAAGATACATAATGTATTTCACAGATCTCTCTTAAAACCATATGTCCAGCCCACGGTACCCTCCTCTTTGCCTCCTCCTCCGATTTTGGTTGATGGCAATCTGGAGTTTGAGGTTTCCAGAATTGTGGACTCTCGCATTGTCCGCGGTTCTCTTCAGTACCTCGCTCATTGGAAAGGTTATGGTCCTGAGGAGAGGATGTGGGTTCCGTGTCGGACATTAAAGCCACTCGCCTCATCAGGACTTTTCATAGGGCTCATCCTGAGAAGGTGGGTCCTGGGTGTCCGGAGTCCACCCGTAGAGGGGGGTACTGTCACTACCAGAGCTTTGAGACGTTCTCACAGCTCTGTTTCTCCACCCCTGTGATGATGTAACTACTAGAGCTTTGAGACGTTCCCACAGCTCTGTTTCTCCGCCCCTGTGATGAGGTCTTTACTTTCTGTTTCCTTCCTCCCAGCTGTCCCTCCTGTGTTTGATTGCTCTGCCTTTAAATCACCTCTCTTCCTTTGTACGGTGCGGATTATACTACTTCATTTGACCTGTATCTCTCGCTTGAGTATCTTCACTGGTGTGATATCTTTTCTGGACCTGTGTTCTGCTGAAGCAAGTACTTCGGACATTGTCTGCTGACTTTGGATCTGTTTTCACTGCTGCTGCAGCTCCTTCAGTTAAGTGTGCAGACATTGTGTGTTTCTGTTTGTTTTGCTGACTGGATCCGAGGCGACCCCGGTTCCGTCCATATACTGAGCAGGGCACCGGTGGCCGTGCCCCTTCCACTACTGTAGGGGTTACAGTGGTCATCAGCCTTAGGTACGCGGGCATGTCTCGATCCACCATCTGGATCTGGACATGGGCTTAGCAGCATAGGGAGAGCTTTTAGGGTCTGACAGGGGTCACCCTTTATGTTCCCTAGTTTGGGTCCGGTCAGTAGCTAACTCACTGTGTATGCTCTTGTTGCTCACATACAGTCGTGACAGTAACTCACGGTTGGAGTGGCCGAGGGGGGTTCCGCCTGATCCATATTGCTAGCCGGGTGTCAGGAGTAGACATGTTTTCCAGGCAGGAGGACTCACAGTGGAGGCCGCAAAATCAAAAGTGCCACACTTTTCCAGTCTGCCAGCATCTGACGTCATCGCTGCACGCCCGGCATGGGAGCGCTCCACTGCTCTCTATCTCCGCCCCCACCCGGAAGTATCCAAGCGCGCGGCCTGCGGCAATAGTGATGTCGGCGTGCAGTGCTGGAAATGTGGTTAGCTTCCTCGATCAGGGAAGGAAGACCCCGGGATCTCTGTGGAGGTAAAGCAGGTCCCCAACCTGAGGACGAGTTCTCTCCCGTTGTTCTACTTCTGCCCAGCGTTGGAATAAACCATAGGAGGGTAGAAGGAGTTTGCAGGTGATTTATTTTCTGATATATGGTTCACCTTACAATACTTCCAGTGGAGGTTCTCTGTGTAGGTGCCTCCATAGGGACAGGAAACACTGAGGGTGGGTGGTGGCATTTTAAACTCTGTGTTCCTTCCCCTATAGAGGTCAAGGGTCATCTCTCCATGGTAGTCGTCATGGTGGATGATAAGGAAAATACCAATAAACACACAACAGGTCAGAACCATAGACCACCCCACTATGGGAGCAAAAAAACACGGTCATTCATGAATCACTAGTGATGAGGGAGCATGCTCGGCCGAGTATTGGTTCAGCTCGAGCATCGCTATGCTCGGCTTAACTTGGCCGAGCACCACATGTGTTTGTCGCATTGCTCGAGTCTCCTCACAGCACATTTGGCGCCTTCTAAGCAGCCAATCAAGGTCCAGGTAGGTAATTCCCTTTATTGTAAGGCCATTGCCATGTTAGCTGTAAGCCTTACACTGATTGGCTGGCCGGAACACGTGATACAAGTTCATATAGGAGCTAAGGCCCGGTGCTCGGATCATTCAGTGTCAGGGAGAGCAGACATAAGGTAGGGACAGATAGCGTTTTTCTCTAAACTTACTGATTTTACTCCAAAAACCTTATTGAAAGGCCAAACTGTCTTTTTAAGGTCCACAGTGTTTGATTGACAGCAGTGTTTTTTTTTTTTTTTTTAAGGGGTTTGATTCAGCACTATCAGGGACAGGCGTCATCAGGAAGGGACAGATAGGGCAGGGCTTGAAAATCGCTTTTTTAACTACCCAAACTTCTAAAAGACAGAAAGATTTCAGAATAGTGACATCTACAATTTCGCCATCATAAAGCAGTGTGTTGGACAGACTTTATAAAAAGGGGCTTATTCAATACAGTGTGCCTGCTACGCAGATATACATAGCACCATCAGAGAAATAATTTTTTCTGGGGAAATTAACCTAACTTGTGCCACATCTGTGTGTGCGTTCAATCTGTAACCGTTATATTAATTACTCCAGCAGAGAGTGATTTATATTTTGGCCATAGTTTTGGGCACATCTGTGTGTGCGTTTAGGCCGCAACCGTATATACAGTATTCCAGCAGAGAATACATTTTATTTCCGACAAATTTGTATCCAATATAGAACTACATCCGAATACAGTGTTGTCATGGTGGAGAGTGGGGGAAATCCCCCACCGTGCAATATCCACAGCTGCTACGCCAGAAAACAGGGAATAAGGGAGCAGGTCACCTCCTAAAATGTCCCTTATATTCGCTCTGGTCTCCTAACAGTATGAGCCAACTCATAAGGTAGGAGGGCCCATACTACTGGAATCTAAGAGCCCTGGCGTCCCTGTATCGCCCTGTTGTCCAGTACAACAGATGAGCAGGCGTCTACAAAGGCCACAGCAGCCGGGAACCAGACAGTGTACCCCCGCACGACAGGTAAGTAACAGAGCAAACCACATCCACAAAGTCCACACTTACCTGCCGCACTGGAGAAGCTGAACCAGCACCAGGACCGCCTGGACCCCCATGCGGACACCAAATGCATGGGGGAGATCCTGGCAGGACAGCACACCATACCATCTGGTTTAAGCTATACCGCTCCGGGTAAGCAAGCCCCTTCCGGAGCACACACTATAACACAAACCTCCAAACAAAGCCCACACCATCACAACATACACCAGGTGGGGAAGGGCAAACAGATGCACACTGGAGGGGAAACAATAACCATAAACAATATAACCAATAAGGGTAGCTCACACAGACAAAACAGGGGAAACAACCAGCGACCTCCCTCACCTGCTCACACCAAGGCTGTAGACAAACAAACTGACCTCAGGTTCCAACACACCAACATATAAAGAGGCCTGAGGTCACACCCACCAAACCCAGCACACACATTAACCCTGTGCACACCAAACAGGGGACGTGCACACATACAAGAATGTGTCAAGCATGCAACACCACATGTTGCCATCGGAAACCGCACGTGGGGCGACCAGGTATTAACCCCCACATGCGGCAACCAGAAACAGAGCCACTGGCAACAGCATGCCAGGACACCACACTAAGGGGAAAACAAACATGCATGCCCAAATCAACCGTGTTGCAAGTGGCAACCGCACGTGAGGCTACCATGTAACAACCCACACGTGCGGCAACCAGAAACCACGCCGCTGGCAACCGCATGCGGCGCAACGAGTCACGACCAAGCCCATGGTCGTCACAAGTGTGTATATTAAAAATTACATTCTCTTGGGCCTAGTATAGTGGCCAAAATCTGTATTTTTTTGTATCCAATACCGAACTGCATCTCAATACAGTGTGTATTGTGGCAATGTGAATAGTGTTGTGGGCATTGAAGTCCATAAGAAGCATTTTGAAAAGCGGGTTTTGTCACCAAGGAATGTGTCACCAAGGTTCCCGGCCTTGGTGGAGTAAAGGCCCTGGCCTGGGTGTCCACTAAAGTAGTTAGCGGACACCATAATACATAGCATAGCTGGTTTCAACTAGTTCAGGGCGGGCTTTTACTGGGAACAGGCAATGTGCTGGGTGGGTGCCTGTTCCCCATGTTCCAGTCCGGGACTTGCTCACTGCCAGCAATTTAATTTAGTCTGCTTGCTGGACTTGGGTGGTGCTTACTCTGGGGAGAGAGTCTTTGGTGACACAAAGGCCAAGAGCAGAAGCTCTGTGTGTAGTGGTCTCAGTCAGTTGGACTGTGTGACCACAAGGCTATGCAAAGCTTGATCTATCCACGGTGTGGACTGTCGCTGATAAGCGAAACCTGCTAAGGCTTGGAGCCTGAGATACTGACCAGTACTAAGCCCTACTTAGAGGTGAGGTAGGGAACTGTTAATGTTTAGGCATAGCCTAGATGGACAAGGTGTTTTTTGTTTATTTTATTATGCTGTGTGCCAAAAATAAAACACACTGTTTGGACCGGAAATCAAGTGGTGATGAAGATCTTTGTGTGAATGATCCCTGAGACCAGAGCTAATCCCTTACAGTATATTAAATATTACATTCTCTTGGGCCTAGTGTAGTGGCAAAAATCTTTTGGTTTTTCTATCCAATACTGAACTGTATCTGAATACAGTGTGTATATTACAAATTCCATAATCTAGTTTAGTGTCCCAAATCAGTTTTTTTTGTATCCAGTACCGAAGTGCATCTCAATACAGTGTGTATATTACAAATTCCATTCATCTGGGCCTTGTAAAGTGTTCACAACCTGTGGGATTTTATATCCAATACTGTCCTGTCTTTAGTGGACAGTAAAACAATATGCTCCACACCTACAAACAAAACCATTAATATGAAGGGTGAGTGATGCTGATGGTTCACGCAGAGGTCCTGAGCTTAATAAAACATAGTTAAAATAATGTAGCAGAGGGCCTCCAGGTCCACTAACCCTCTAAAATCGTGAAGGCGATAGCGACTCTTTTAGAGACTGATTGCCCAAACTGCATCCACAAACACAATTATTTATCGCAAAGTGCCCACACAATCATTTACCCTGAATACTACAGTCCAATATAGTATATCTTCCTTATTATTTAGCTATAGTAGCCAGCCTACAGTCAATTGGCTGCCTGTGCCATTGTTGGCGTACATCAGGCATGCTCAACCTGCGGCCCTCCAGCTGTTGTAAAACTACAACTCCCACGATGCCATTCTGTAAGATGATAGCTGTAGGCTATCAGGGAATGATGGGAGTTGTAGTTTCGCAACAGCTGGAGGGCCGCAGGTTGAGCATGTCTGGCGTACATGATGCTGATGACAGTTTGGTGCACCACAGACTTTTTCAAGGGTAAGGGCTCTGAGTGTCACCTCTGGCACCTGTGCAAGATTTTCACTGACCCTATAAAACATTATTTTGCCAGGGCAGCCTAAAAAGCATGTTGATATGATGGAGGAGAAAAACAAAATTGAACCATACTGTATAACCTTTTTAGTGGTGGCAGAGGTGCATGTGACATACTGTGTATTAATGTACATTACAAACAACACATTTAAAATGCCTTTATGTTCAGCTGCTTTCATCTGGTGTAGTAGAGAAGTCAGGGGCAATCCAGGCCCGGTTCATTTTTATAATAGTCAAACTGTCAGCATTTTCAGTTGACAGGAGGAAACGGTTGTCTGTTATTATGGCCCCAGCAGCACTAAATACCTGCTGTGCCAAAACGCTGGTGGCAGGGCAGGCCAGCACCTCTGAGGCGTAAAGAATACAAACTGAGGGTGGTCTGGCTATCACCCTGTGTACTGTGTTTGACTTTTTGTTGGTTATGGTTTGAGATACAGTTTATGACTAGTCTGTAAGATATGTTACTATTGTTATGTATTTTAGAGTTGTTCAACAGGCCATGCCATTGTTTTATCACCACTGTTGTATGTTATGTTTGTATTTTATAGTAATGTGTAAGTTTTGGATGAGGTTTTAGTCAATACAGTGTACAGGCCAGCCCTCCAAGGCATAGAGTGCAAGTTTGTGCCACGTGTCCAGCTTGGACACCCAATAGGCACAGAGGGATCACTGAGGACGCTGACATGGTCTGCTATGTACTCCTTCACCATCTTCCAAAATGTTTCCCTCCTTGTGACACTAGGCCACGCATCTGGGTGAGGGTGCTGGCGGGGTGTCATGAAACTGTCCCACGCCTTGTGCCTCTGTTGGAACTGCGGTGTGGCCCCCTTATCTCCCCTCCTAGGTTGCCCAAGGAACTACGTACTCTGCCTCCAGTGTTGTCATATGGAAATTTTATAAGCAATTTTTAAACAAGGACATTCTGTTATTGCATCGTTTTGCTCGTCCTCTCCACCACAGAAATGAGAGATGACAAGTTCTCTTTGTAGGGGGGTCGATAAGGGTGAACAACCAGTAATCCGTGTTGTCTAACATGCGTGTAGCACATGGGTCATAGGAAAGGCAACCTAACATGAAGAGGGCCAAGTGTGCCAGATTCTCAACAGGCAAGAATTCGCTGTCGTCATCAGGAGGATGACTCTCATTTGCCTTATCCTTTTCCTCTTCTCCTGCCCATCTATGCAGAAAAGATGGAATAAACCTGCTATTGTTACTACCCTCTGTAGCGTAGGCAACTCTCTCTTGCTCCTCCTCCTCATCATCATTATCATACAATTCACACTGAGAAGCCGAACTGATGATGTTCTGGCTATCACCCTGTGTAATGTCTTCCCCCTAGTTCCACCTCTTCCACATGTGAAGCATCCGCCTTCATCGTTAGCAGCCAGCGTTTCACTAGACACATAAGTGGTATGGTTAGGCTGATAATAGCGGCATCACCACTCATCATCTGTGTTTATCCCTCAAAGTTACGTAAAACCTCACAGAGGTGAGATGTACAAGATCATGTTGCAGCTGGTATTCCACTACTGCCCTCTGCTGCTCACAAAACCTGGACCACATGTAGAACGTAGAGTTCCAACGTGTGCTCACGTCGCACAATCGTCTGTTAGTTGGCAAATGGAAATGCTGCAGCAGCGTTTTAAAACCGACGGCAGCTGTAGATGACTTTCGGAAATGGGCACACACAATTGGGCAGCTCAGGCAAAATAGGGTAGGTTGGGAGAAAATTGAGAACACATGGCCTAGGCATAATATGGCTGGATCCCGGACATTAAGGTGGGATTCACATGGTAATATAAGAATTTGTACCATGTACAATTCTCCCTTCTTCACTGGGCAGAAGTTGTTTTCTGCCTCTATGATGGCCCTGATTCGCTGAGGGCTGGGCCTGTTATGTTCCAGGGTTTAATTTTTTTTTTTTTTATTGTTATGGTTTGAGTTTATGATTAGGCTGTAAAATATGTTATGGATATTTACGAGTTCTTAAAAAGTTTATGCCATTAGTTTAACTCCACTCTTGTGTGTTAGGTTTTTAGTTATATTAATGTATAAGTTTGGGATGTTTGTTGTGCATGGTACATATATGCTGTATGATTGCCAGGTGTGTGAGCTTGCTGAGTTACAAAGCTGCCAACAAGTTATTGCCGTTATCACACACAGCCAACCTGGTCTCTTATACCCTGCCACACCTCTGCGGCGGTGTGCTTTTTGTCACCCAAGCAATTGAAATCCAGCAAGGCTGGTTGCCGCTTCCCCTTGAGGATTCAGAGTTTGCAATGGAGGAGAAGGTGGAGAAGAAGGGGGGTTGCAGGCACAAATGTAGGTGGGGGAAATCCTCATAGAAGTAGTGCCTGCAATCCTTGGCGTCGGTGGCACCTGTGCCATCCCAGGGTCTGACTCGCTAACGGCCTACACAAGGTTCACCCAGTGTGCTGTCACGGAAATGTAGCGTCCCTGGCCAAAAGCACTTGTCTGTGTGTCCGTCGTTAAGTGGACCTTCCCAATAACTGCGGTGGTGAGGATACGGATGATGTTGCGGGACAGACACAATTACTGGTGTACTGCAGGGACAGGACACCGTGAACAATAGTGGTATCCACAGGCCAAAATGGTAACATTTCTATGGCCATAAATTTTGAAAGGGGAGCATTTAGTGCTATGGCCTGTGGGTGGGTGGCAGGGTATTGACGCTTATGTTCAATGGCCTGGGGACATCTGTACTCTGTGCTTGGACACAGATGTGGATGTGCTAGCAGATGGTGCTTGCGAAGACCCAGCTGCAGAGCGGGAGTCATCCAGGCCCCCGTCTAGGACAGAAGATTGGCCAGCACGTAACACAGGGGAGGAAGAGGAGGCTGTGGTGTGACCCATAGCCACTGATTGTGGACCCAGGGGTTTGGGCCCCCTATTAGGGCGCTGTGATGCCATGTGGCAGATCATGCTGTTGGGGTTGAGGTTGCTAGTGTTCCCAACCCTAATCATTTAGCCTCCGGTGTACAGTCTTCCCCCAATAAGTTCCCGTGTTGGAGTGTTTGTTGTTATTGTTTGAGTTAGTTTATTAATAGGATGTAAAATTATGGTTATTGTTATGTATGAAATACCATTCCAACCGTCATCATCTTCTGGCTGTGGATGCTAAAGAGTTTGGGGATCAGTGCATTAGATATCCTCATGTCCCTCTTCAGGGAGGGTCAGCTCACCTGCAGGCCCTCACCTACAAATTTTTTGGGGATCAGCTCACATAGTATATTCTTTTCTATGTTTCAGACTTGGAAGGAAACATATTTTGCTTTCCTTCGGTGGTGAATCTTTTACGCATGTGTTTTGTACAGGATTCTGGTTTTTATATGGTGGCACAGGGGTAAATAAATATTTCAAGTTTTTTTTTTTTTTTATGTCAGGCTCGACTCCATTTTCTCCTCTCAACTTTGAAGATGCCTTTTCAGTCGATATTAGACCCTTTCGCATATGGGGCCTTGAGGAATTACAATTATCAGCAGACACTTGGAAGCATGTCCATTTCAAGGGGGGAATGACCATTCAGGAATTCTCTTTTATCCTGAATTTGTCTTTTTAAGGATTGACAATCTTTGGTTCTATTGTGGAGAACATTACAGGTAATAAAGAGTTGATATGTCCCTGGTTTGAAAACTAAAGCTTTAATAACATCTATTATATATTTTTTTTAATTGTATGTGCCACTTTCCTTAAATATTTATTTGGGGTAGACAATATACTTTCAAGATAGTCAGATAGCAGCTTGTAATTGTGGTATAGTTCCGGTAATGAGTTTCCATAGTGTAAAGAGGCAACAAATGCTGACCGCCATTCCCTGCGCCAACTCTGCTATGTGAAGTTATCTGGAACCCAAACGAAAATGAAGCTTAGAAATTGGTCATTCTTTCTTGGTAGCCTGTGCTGACCAGGTCAATTAACTTCTCAGGTGGTCAGATCAGCAGGCCCTTGCTCCAAATGTTTTTTAGGGTCATCAGCAGGTCATCAATCATAATTTTCACTTAGCGCATAGGCTTTATGAGAGTAGCAGTGTACCTGAACAATTATAGCACCATGTGAATGAGGCCCTCCTGTATGTGATATACAGGCTGTATCGGAGTGCTTCTTCCTTGTAATTTTTGGCAGCACTTGCACTGTATATACAATTGACTACACAGGAAAGAATGTTTCCTAACAATTACCTCTAAAAATGTTTTTTTTTTTTTTTTTTTTTTTGAGGGGGTGGCATTTTGGGCGTAATTTTGTTGCTATGTAAAAGTGGCGGACAACTGGGACAACATGGTTCCCAGCAGCGACATTGGAGTCCAAGAGGCAACCAGACATGGTCCCCATGCTGTTCCAGATCAATTTCGGTGGTGTTTCTGTCACTTTATGACCTTTTCCAATGGACCAGGCACCCTCTCCTCATCCGAGCAGGGGGTTCCTGATTGTCTACCATTGACTTCCATTATACTCGGGTGCTCGGCCGAGTGCACGAATATCGGTATGTGTTCGGACCAAGTACCCGAACACCCGAACACTTTGGTGCTTGCTCATCACTACGAATAACCTTTACAAAAAGAATCATGACCAGAAACCAAAAAAAAAGAATAATCAGCAAACTGAGAATGTAGAAAGTAACACTGATCATACAACTGAGATTGACTCAGCAACTATCAGCAAAGAGACTGTCTCAATTCAAAACAAAAACTCCATCAGCCATCCTAAACAAATTATACATACCCCCAGGGACCACCCGTCGAACAATATAGAGAAGGTATTAACATTGCTTATTGCTACCCCTTCCCATTAACTCAACATAGGGGATTCTAATCGCACTTACAGCTATTACACCCCCCCCCCCCCATACCACAGAACCACCAGACTATCCACACACATACTAATAATACAGATAACTCCACTACAGATGAGTTCCTGGAAAAGTTCAGAGCATTAAAATCCAAGTGCCGGTACTTTGAATATAAAAATAGAAACCGTACATCCTTTAATGAATACTGAAGAGCACACCACATCTTCCCTTATCCAACTTATCTCTATTACTGAGAGCAACAATGCATCAAACCTTTCTCCACTCTGCCTGATTCTGCGAGTAACATGAACTCAGTGTTGTCCCCACCCTTTTAGAAAAACCTACCCCCCACACACAAGCAGCGGGTCACCTCCTAGATTAATCTCTAGCCAGCAATATTACCATACATCAGACTTCATTACTGGATACTATTGATAACTCCAACTCTGGTACTACTGCCCTGGTACCTTTTTTAGGCCTTGCAAAAATCAGTCCAACCCCCCTGCCCAACTAGCGATAATCCGCCCTCCGGGCAAAGGGGGTGGGGTAGTCTTCCAGGACTATGATGACTATGAAAAAGAAGCTCAAACCATCCTCAACGATACCACATTTTATCAAAAAATCTACGGAAATCCATTTCCAGACTTAAACAAGAAACTGACCAATTTAATAAAAGTGGACTATGACAACCAATACATAAACAAAAAATAAAAAAAAAATTACTACCTAGATCCCCATGCACACCCTACTTTTACCATCTCCCAAAAATCCATAAAAGTACCGAAAATCCTCTGGGTAGGCCGATTGTCTCTAACACAAAATGCGCAACAAGCAACCTCTCACACTATTTAGACCTGTTTTTTCAACTCATTCGGGAACTCAAAGACATCACATGGAAAGATACATATGCACTACTTACTATGAATGTCATTGCGCTATATTCAAGCATTCAACGTGATCTATACAATGCCTAAGAACCACCCTAGAACAGGACCCCAAACTAAAATCGACCCAAGTGGATTTTCTTCTATAAAGTCTACGCTTTATTCTAGAGAATAATTATTTTATATATAATAACGTAACCTACCACCAATGCAGGGGGACTGCAATGGGGACGAAAGTGGCACCGTCCTTCGCAAACCTACTTATGGGGGAATTTGAAAAATGGCATATTCTGAATGTTCTACCTCCTATACAACAGATTATCTATAATAAAAGCTACATCGATGATATCTTCATTATTTGGGATGGAGATCAAAATTCAGCATTAGAATTCTGTAACATTCTGAACAAAACGAATTGGGGCTTCTCGTTTACTTCAAACTACAATAAGATGGAAATCGAGTTCCTGGACATTATTGTTTCTAATGTAAACAACCGTTTCCTAACAAAAACATACTTCAAATCCATAGATACAAACAGATATATTCACTATTTCAGTTTCCACCACAAAAAATGGTTACAAAATTTTCCATACAGCCAATACAAGCGTATCAGATGCAACCGCACACAAAATGAGGACTTCAAAAAAACAAGCAAAAATTCTACAAAAAAGATTTATCGATAAAGGATACCCTAAGAAACTCATTAAAAATGCCTATATCAAAAGCACCTCAGACACACAGGAGAGCTGCCTGCATGCTGCAAAAAAAAGAAAAAATACAAACTGAAACAAGTGTAAACTTTATCACTCAGTACAACACATCTAATAAAACTATGCGCACAATACTGGCAAAACACTGGCACATTCTATTACAGGACCTGTATCTGGCCAAATATTTGCCATCAAGACCACAAATGATTTATAGGAGGGCCCCAACCACGAGGAATATCTTGGCCCCAAGCAAACCTAAACATCACAAAAAAAAAATGGCTCCAACATTACACACATACTCCCCCAGAAAATTGGGAGTTTCAAATGAGGAACAAAACGTTGCCTCTGCTGTAACATAATTACGCATAATCGCACAAACTATCTTGAACAAAAAATGGGACCACCTTTAACATAAAACACCACATGATCTGTCAATCGTGTTAAGTAATCTATCTAATAGAATGTAGTTGTGGTCTCCAATATGTTGGTCGCACGACACAGGCATTACATTGTCGTGTGAACCAACATGGATACAGTATCCAAAGGCAATATCTTTAGACACTGTTTATTTATGCCTGAAAAAGAAAAACACCAGCTAAAAATCCCACCTATCGACTACATACCTGAAAACCCTGTTATAGATTCAGCAGCCTCCAAAAATGAAAGGTTTACTGGATCTAACAACTAGACACCTTTTACACCACACCGGTTGAATGAGACCATGTTTTAATATATCTTTTAACCCCTTTTTTTTACCGAAAGCATTCATTATATGACATTCTATATGACGATTGTTTGTATCACGTGCTATTTATCATTTTGTTATTCATTTTATGATTATCTATTACTATCTTTTATTATTATCATTATTATTACTGCCAATTTTATTATCTCTTAGAGAATTACCCTACACAGGGCCGGAACCCTGCGATGTAAAAAAAAAAAAAACCTGTTTGGAAGGGACCGTAAGTGGCGGCCGGCGCAGCTCCCCGCTCTCATGCTGCGCCGCCTGAGCATTCTAAGAATCCCGCCCGGCAGCCGGCTGCTGCGCTCACTGCCCCAGCAAAGGTCACATGATGGGCTCAGGGCGGCTGGGGCCTGGGGGTGTGACTGCACAGGCTACAGCGGCGGGAAGAACAGAGGCAGCTAGAGGCGATCTCACTCTCTGACACCAGCAGTCAGCCAGAGAGAGAAGACGTCCGCCTGCGGCCTGACCGACCATCACAGCTAGAGCTAGTAGCCGTCCAGCAGCAACTCAGGACAAGGACAGCTGGTAGGTGAACTACTTAGTTGTTCAACTTGTAGAGTCTGATGGATCATTATACAGATCAACATCATATAAGTTGCAGGCATATATGGCCTAGGCCTAGCTGCCTAGCCAGGACCTAAAGAGTTGCAAAGCTATAACCCTCAACATGCCCTGACAGGCTCAGCAACAGATTATAAGAGAATGCTGAGGATTCTAGTATCACAGGGATATAGGAGCAGTAAACATGGTAGATGGAGCAGTCACAGATCTTATATGAGGTCATTCTGGCCATTTTGGGCCACTGGGCAGGCTATATCCCTGTGATACTACAATCCTCAGCATTCTCTTATAATCTGTTGCTGTCAGGGCATGCTGAGGGTTAGGCCACATACACGCGGCCTAGAATACTGTAGAGAGCAGGAGCGCACAGCGTAATTTTTTTTTACAAATCAGTAATTTTGTTTGCACTAAAGAACTTAATTTGGATAAGAAACCATGAAGTTGCCAAATTTACGAGTAAGCAAACAATCTAATACACAGGCTTGTTTCTTTAGCTATGGCTTAAGTCAGGCATCCTCAAACTGCGGCCCTCCAGCTGTTGCAAAACTACAACTCCCAGCATGCCTGAACAGCCTACAGGTATCAGCCTACAGCATGGCATTGTGGGAGTTGTAGTTTTACAACAGCTGGAGTTTGAGGATGCCTGGCATAAGTTATGGTAGTTATTCTCCACTATTCTTAATAGGGGGCTTTATTGCAACATATAACTCTCTTTAATTTATATCCTGAGAAAGGGGTGGAACATATGGTATGGGCAGATCATCTGATTAGTGTGTGTGTGTGGGGGGCGTCAATTTATCTTGCCTAGGGTGGCAAAAATCCTTGCACCGGCCCTGACTCTACATAATATATTTCTTACATATTTATTTATCTATGCATTCATTATTCCACCCAGCCTCCTATCCACTGTAAATAGCCCCAAAAAGAACCATCTAAACATGAAACAACCACTAGAAAGGTTTCTATAGATGCTAGCTCTATCAAAATGAATAGGGTCCCTAATAATCTATCCACTTAAGAACCAAAAAAATAGTGAGATCCATCTTGATAAGATAATCCAAAACAAGCTATATATTTGATTCAAATATTTCTACCACACCCCTTCTCCTATCAGGTGATTCCACCTTTATGAACCTCTGTTGAGGAAGGGTTGAAAAATATGCATAAATATTTATGCATGCGAACACATGCATGCATATATAATATATGTGCATATACAAATGGGCCTTAAGATGGGACCGGGGGGTAGGCTCATACATGGGGATGTATGTATGTCCCTGGATGGCATGCACCTCTATGTGTGCGCCATATGTATATGTGTGCATGGACCCTGGGAACTGTGCCCGGGTTATATGCATACATGTATATAATGTCCCCCATGGGCTCATTGTGGCCCATTTTATATCACCAGATGATGTGCACAGATGTGCCCAGCATCTGTGCACATATCTGCCTTTATTGTCCACCATGGGTTCATTGCGGCCCCTGTGTGGTCCTCATATATTGCCCCTTATAATATATGTCCCCCTTCATATACATATCCCACATATGCCCCCTCTTTCCATAGGCATATATAGATATATAGGTATATATGCTCATATATTCTAAATAGCCTTTGTCCAGGTCCCCCCCCCCCCCACCTATTCCTGCAGGAGGTGGAGTTGTCACCAGATGACCGGACAATTATGTCCGGCCATATGGTGACTCCAAAAGACACAGGTTTGATAAGATACTGTTCCTTTTGATTAACTGTCTCCAGCACTGCTGGGGATAGTTAACATAACAGAGAGAGGGAAGCGAACGTCCCTCCCTCTGTTTGTTGCATATTCCTGGTGTGGTAATCACTGCATATACATGGGTGTGTGTGTGTTGCCATGGTGCTCTCATTCAGGATGCATGCATTTGGCCCCACACAAAGGATGATGTCACCTTGAGCGGAATGGGGGGGGGGGGGGGCGTGCTAATTAATTATAAAAAGTAGGGGTCTTCTGAGCTCAGCTCGAGACAGAGAGAGGAAGGACGCACAGATGGGACCAGGAGATGGCTGAGTACCCCTAATACCCCTGCCCGTATTTCCCATATCCCTACATTCCCATGTACCCCTTTCTGGCAACCCCTTCATTACCCTTTATTCCTGCTGCCTGCATACTGCCCTAAAAGCAGTGTATTAACCCCTTATCTGCACAGCAGGTCCAACCTCTGTTACTGCTGTCTGTACTGCAGCTGCTCAATTTTGGTCAGCAGTACAAACCCCTTTACTGCTCCTTTTGTTCCCCCTAGGGATAGTCCAGAGCCAGGTTCGGTGGGCGGCTATATGGTGTGTGTGTGTGTGTGTGTAATCTGTATTAGCTAGTGTTGTGGGTGGAATTTGGGATTGTGTAGTTAGTACTGTATTTTTAGTGCTGTGTATGTACTGTATGCGTCATTATTTACTGTACCGTAGGTATTAATAAATATCGTGTGTTATTTGTACCTACTGTGTAGTGTGTTTTACTAGCGGTAGCTAGTTAGTAAGGTGCACGCAGATAGCCAGTGACCAGTGTAAGGCGATAGATAGTGTATTTTAAGGTATAAATGGGTGGAGTCATCCTTAGACGACTACGCCTATTTATGAATATGAATTATGGATATTTGCATAAATATTAATAATTAATATTCCCCCATTCACAACCTCATATAATTATGTATGTTTCATGTATAATACTGTATGTACTATATAAGGATGTATACCGTATGTATCATGTCACCCAGATTAGTGACTATATCCTAATTCAGACTCCCCGTACCAAACTTTAGTTATATCAGGTTTCAAGCGTATATTCTGCACTCTTCAGTCTGCCGTGTGTCCCCCCTCACCGTACACTGAATGGCGGAGACCGCCTGGTATCTGACTCCTGCTGACAGCGCCGATATAGAAGTTTCCTTTTCTTCTTCTCCTCCTATTAGGTGACATAGTGTGGACGTGGCGGCAGCATGAGTAGGCCACAGAGCGGTACAATCACTGAGACTGGGGGTGGCAGCATCAGGAGGAGAACACAGAGCGGCATGATGACAGTCTGGAGGTGGCGGCAGCATAAGGAGGCCACAGAGCGGCAAGGTGACATAGCGTAGAGATGGCAGCAGCAGCAGGAGGAGGAAACAACAGAGTGGCAAGGTAACATAGTTTGGAGGTGGCATTAGCATCAGGATTCCACAGAGTGGCAAGGTGACATAGTGTGGATATGGCAACAGCATGAGGAGACCACAGAATGGCAAGGTGACATAATGTGGAGAATGCAGCAGCAGGATACCACAGATTGGCAAGGTGACATAGTGTGGATATGGCAGCAGCAGGAGGAGGCCACAGAGTGGCAAGGTGACATAGTGTGGATATGGCAGCAGCATGAGGAGACCACAGAGTGGCTAGGTAAAATAATGTGGAGATGGCAGTAGCAGCAGGAGCAGCATCAGGAGGATATCACAGAGTGGAAAAGTGACCCGGCAACAGAGTAGGGCGGTGGGTGGAAATACCAGTACCCGCTGATGAAGGTGTGTGAAGTAAGGAACACTTGGCATCAGATGTGTGGCATCAGGCGGGTTGTAGCCTCAAAGTAGTAGCTGAGGCAGGTAGTCAGAAGAAACTGGTCTCTTGTATCAGAGTGTTGGTGTGGCACCATGGATGATCTAGTCTGACGCATCAGGAATTGGTGGTTGGAAATCCTGGCTGATTCACGCCTGACTCATCTTGACAAATGTCAGTCTCTCCACATTTTGGGTGGACAGGCGAGTTCTTCTTGGGGTAACTATGGCCCCTAGCCGCACAAAACACCCGCTCTGATGCCACACTACTGGTCGGGCAGGACAGCTTTTCCAGGGCAAACTCTGCTAGCTGCGGCCACAAATCCAGTTTGGCTACCCATTAGTCCAGCGGATCTTCAATGTGGGGTGGCAGGGTGCAGTCCAAGTATTCCACCACCTGCTGGTTCAGGTCCTGCTCCAGGTCTACTTGCTGGTGAGTAGTTTCCTCACTATGCAGGTAAAGAAAGCTGCTGCTGATAGAGCTGGTACTGCTCCTGCCACCCCACCCTTCCCAGCAGCCATGGCAGTGGAACGTGAGTGCAGAGGGCCCCCCTCCCCCATCAGACCTGCGAGAGGATGGACGCTGGTGCATATAGGCAGCGGCCAACTGACTACATAGCATGTCTCGATAGTATTTCCGTTTGTCCTCCCTCTCGGTGGGTGTAAAAAAGGCCGTCATTCTGGACCGGTAGTGAGGGTCCAACAAGGTGGAGAGCCAGATGTCATCCCTCTGCTGAATGGTGACAATTCGGCTGTCATTACACAAGTGGCAAATAGCATCGGGCCATTTGTGCAATTGATTCGGATGGACTCCCTGTCTCCATCTCCACTGCATACTGCCACTGTGTGTCCGGGTCCTCTGTCTCGTCTTCCTCATCGCCCTGTAGCTCCTATGGCTGCTCCTGATCATCTTGTCCTGTCAGCTGAGTAAAAAGACCAACCATTTGGCTACACATTGCCAGTGTTCCAATGTCCTCCTCCTCCTCTTCCAGTTCAGCCCCCACAGGGTTCATGTGGCCATGAGATCGAGGCGCCACGTATCCTGTCCCATGACCAGCCATTGTTGCCACCATCTGTTCCAGGACATGAAACAGTGGAATGATGACATTCATCCCGGAGTCCTGGCGACTGACAAATAACGTGGCGCCCTCAAAGGGCCTGAGAAAACGGCAGGTGTCATGCATGAGCTGCCAGTGGCTGACATCAAAGTTACACATTGGAGTAATCCTATCCATTTGCATCATCAAGAAATCGTTGATGGCCTTCCTCTGTTTGTATAGTCGGTCCAACATATGGAGGGTGGAATTCCAACGCATGAAAACATTGCATATCAGCCTGTGTTAGGGGATGCCGTTCTGCCGCTGCAGCTCAAGGAGGGTGTGCTTTGCAGTATATGAGTGGCTGAAGTGCATGTAAAGTTTCCTGGCCATTTTAGGATGTCTTGCAGATGGGTGGAAGACTTCAGGAACCGCTTGACAACCAGATTGAACACATGTGCCATGCAGGGCGCATGGCTCAGCTTATCTTGACACAGTGCCGACACAATGTTCTTCCCGTTGTCGGTCACCATAGTTCTGATTTTGAGTTGTCGGGGAGAAAGCCAGTATTCGATTTCTTGATGCATCATACGGAGCAGTTTCTCCCCTGTGTGACTCCGTTCACCAGGACAAACCAGGTGCAGAACAGCCAAAACCCTGCACATGTGGTATGCTGGAGGGGCACTGTGACTTGTCCCTGCAGTGGAGGCTGAGGACATGGTGGAGAATGAGAAGGCAGAAGCAGATATTGTCGCAGGACCAACGGCGTGAAAACGTGGAGGCGGAAGAGGAGTTACTTGTCCAAGTTGCTGGTGTGACTGTGCAGGAACCACTTTCACCCAGTGGGCCGTAAAGGACATGTATTGTCCCTGACCGCAGTAACAGCTCCACACATCGGCGCTGCCATGCACTTTGGCAGACATTGACAGGCTCCAGGACTGGCCCACGTTCTGTTCTACATGTGTGTGCAGCGCTGGTACTGCCTTTTTCGCAAAGAAATGAAAGCTTGGGACTCTCCACCTCTGCTCGGCACAAGCCATCAGGTCTCTGAAAGGTGCAGATTCCACCACTTGGAAAGGGAGGGACTGCAGCACCAGCAACTTGGACAGCAGCACATTCAGCTTCTGTGGCGTTGGATACATGCACGCATACTGTTGTCTCTTGGCAATCGCTTCAGTGATCTATTGCTGACAGAAAAACTTATGAGGAGTAGGAGCAGAAGCATCTGGACCAGCAGAAGATGGGAATGACAGTCAGCTCCCTTTGGCTGACCTCCCACTGCTGCCACCCTGCTAACTCCAGGCCACGCTAGTGACTTGCTGGCTCAGATGCTGCCTGACGGGCAAGCTGCCACCCTCTTCTCCTGATGATGACGAAGCCCCTAATTCACCTAGCTCCCAAGTGCGATCGGCTTCATCATCATAGAGTAGTGTCTGCACATCATTGATGTCCTCCTCAATGGCCTCTGGGTTAGGAGCCTGATCGCTAAAATGTCCAAAAAATCAGCCTCACCATTTGAGGACCTAGGGACCTTAAAAGATCCAATGGACAGAAGAGCTGAAATGTATCTTAAGAGCGCATGGGAAGCCTCTACTCAGGCTTTCAAACCTAACATTGCTGCTACATCTACTGCTAGGTCCCTTAAGATGTGGTTACAGGACCTGGAATCCCATATAGGGAATAAAACCCCAAGAGAGTAACTGCTAGAAGTTTTTCCCACTATCATAAAAGCGGCTGACTTTATCACAGATGCCTCTGCAGATGCCTTAAAACTGAGTTCTAGGTCTGCGGCTTTAGCTAATTCTGCAAGGAGAGCGGTTTGGTTGAAAGGTTGGTCAGGTGACACAGGATCAAAAAATAAATTGTGTGCTATACCCTGTCAAGGCGATTTCTTATTTGGATCAGTCCTGGACAATCTATTAGAAAAAGCCGCAGATGATAAAAAAAGTTTTCCATCCACCAGTCCCACAAAGAACCACCAGTTTTTTTGTAAAAACAAAAAAGAAAATTTCCGAGATAAAAGACAGAGATATTGGAGGGATAACAAGACTAGGAAGGAGAAGGGTTACTTGTTCAGTTCCCAGTACAGTAACCGGTCCAAGAATTCCCAACAATGACTGTTCCATTCCGGTGGGAGGAAGGTTATCTCACTTCCTTCAGGCTTGGGAGTCTATCTCCGCAAGTCCCTGGATTCTCAGCATCATAAGAGACGGGTTCAGTCTAGAATTCGCCTCTGCCCCACCGGAAAGGATGAAAATTATGAATCTCGATCAAAACTCTATAAAGAATCAAGCCTTCAGACAAGAAGTGATTTAGCTTCTGGGGAAGAAAGTCCTAATAGAGGTTCCGGAATCAGAAGAGGGGAAGGGGTTTTATTCCTCCCTTTTTCTGGTCTCCAAACCAGATGGAACCTACAGAATGATTATAAAACTGAGATACCTAAATCAATTCTTGAAATACAAAAAATTAAAAATGGAATCGGTACAGTCCACAATAAAACAGCTGTTCCCGGGATGCGTAATGTCAACCCTGGATATAAAAGATGCATACTATCACATCCCGATACATGTAGACTCCCAGAAGTTCCTGAGGGTAGCAATATCCATAGAGGGGCAGAGCTATCATTTTCAGTACAGAGCGCTTCCCTTTGGAGTAGCCCAAGCTCCCAGACTATTCACCATGACTATTCCATACTGTGTGTGAAAAATATCCCTGTAAATGACGACTTTTTCCATTGTTTTATGCAAAGTTGTCAATATACAGAGATATTTCTCTCACCCAGCATGGGTATATGTAAAAATACACCCCAAATCACATTGCCCTACTTCTCCTGAATATGGCGATACCACATGTGTGACACTTTTTTGCAGCCAAGATGCTCAAAGGGGCCCTAATTCCAATGAGTACCTTTTAGGGGGGCATTTTTATGCATTATTCTTCTCACGATTTAGGGCCCCTAAAATGCCAGGGCAGTATAAATACCCCACATTAGAAAAAAGACACCCCAAGGTATTCCGTGAGGGGCATGGCGAGTTCATAGAAGAATTTAATTTTTTTGCACAAGTTAGCGGAATTTGATTATTTTTGTTTTCTGTTTTTTCCCATTCCGCTAACTTGTGACAAAAAGTTCAATCTTTCATGGACTCAATATGCTCCTCAGCGAATACCTTGGGGTGTCTTCCTTCCAAAATGGGGTCACATGTGAGGTTTTTGTACTGCTCTGGCATTTGAGGGTCTCCGCAATCATTACATGTATGGCCAGCATTAGGAGTTTCTGCTATTCACCTTATATGGGTAATGAGATTTTTTTTTCTGTTTAGCCTCTGGGCTGAAAGAAAAAATGAACGGCACCGATTTCTTCATTCGCATTGATCGATGTGGATGAAAAAAATCTCTGCAAAAAAAAAAAAGCGAAAAAAAAAAAGAGGGGCCTGGCGATTGCCAGGACATAGGGGCTCTGCCCAAACATCCATACTCCCTTCAGCTCCTATGTCCTGGCAAACATGATTTCTCCATTCAATCTATCATTGTGGAGGAAGACATCTTTGCCAGATTTTTGATACAGAGTGTTTGCCAAAGCATATGAACTCCAACACCTCTCCTCAGCTCATATGCCTGGGCAAACGTACCTGTACTGCGGAGAAGAAATCTCGTCCTGCGCCGCAAACACCGACTACACGTGTCTTCTGACAGCAGCGCAATGCTTCTCTCAGAATGCACATCAGTGCTGCGGCGTTTTCGTCGGTTGGTCCAGCTGGAAAATAAAGGGTGGTTATTAAAAAAAAAAAAAAGAAGAAAAAACAAACAGCAGGCTCATAAACGTTACGAACTTTATAAACCTGAACATCATAAAACTTTTAAAACCTAAACTAACTCAAGATTTCTTTTTCTTGCTACCTGTTTCATTTTTTTTTTCTTCACTCTTTATTTTCCTAGCAGAAACCTCTCCTCTCCCATAGGACAATGTGTAAAGTGTAAATCGTACAGAGATGGTGCGAAGTACATTATGCACTTTATCCCAAGTGAAAGGAGACGTTTCTACCGTTTCACATAGCTGCAGTAGCACACTAGCACCCCTGTGTGTTAGGGTCTCTCAAAACCTAGTATCCTGAGAGACCCTTGTGTAAAAACTACCTGTGTCCTGCGGTCCCTACGTCCCTAAGTGTACCTGAGTGTGGTACTTCCGGAAACACTCCCCTAGGCATAGGGCAGGGTGGTCAGGACAGTCAGAACAGAAATAGCAGGTGACACGCCTTATTCCACTCCTGCTACAGACACGACATCTTTTTCGGGGTGACGTTGTGTTGAGGTACCAGCAACGACACTGGGGAAGTGTCGCTCGTGTAGACTGCTCACTACACTGGGGTTTGGGGCCACGGAACCTCCTGGATACAGGAGGTTCTCGATGATCTCTTCCTGAAATTTGAGGAAGGATCCTGTTCTCCCAGCCTTACTGTAGAGAACAAAACTATTGTACATAGCCAATTGAATAAGATATACAGACACCTTCTTATAACAGCGTCTGGTCTTTCGGGAAAGCAAATATGGGACCAACATCTGGTCATTGAAGTCCACCTCTCCCATGAGCAAATTATAGTCGTGAACCGAGAGGGGCTTTTCAATGACACTGGTTGCCCGTTCTATTTGTATTGTTGTGTCTGCGTGAATGGAGGAGAGCATGTAAACGTCACGCTTGTCTCTCCATTTCACCGCGAGCAGTTCTTCGTTACACAAGGAGCCCTCTCCCTCCTTGCAAGACGGGTGGTAACAAGCCGTTGGAGGAAGCCCCGGCGACTAGGTCGCGCGGTGCCACAGCAGCCAATCTGTTCTAGGAACAAATGCCTGAAGAGGGGCACGCTTGTGTAGAAATTGTCCACATAAAGATGGTACCCCTTGCCGAATAAGGGTGACACCAAGTCCCAGACTGTCTTCCCACTGCTCCCCAGGTAGTCAGGGCAACTGACCAGCTCCAGGGTCTGATCTTTACCCTCATAGACATGAAATTTGTGGGTATAGCCTGTGGCCCTTTCACAGAGCTTATACATCGTCTATGCAGATGTTTTGTGCAGGGGTATACAAATCTGCAAATTTGGTGTTAACTGTTAAAGTGGTCTATGAGGGGCCGAATTTTGTGGAGCCGGTCAAAAGCTGGGTGGCCTCTGGGACGAGAGGTGGTGGTGTTGTCACTAAAGTTCAGGAATCGCAGGATGGTCTCAAATCGTGTCCTGGACATGGCAGCAGAGTACATGGGCATGTGAAGAATTGGGTTCGTGGACAAATATGACCGCAATTCATGTTTTTTTGTCAGGCCCATGTTGAGGAGAAGGCCCAGAAAAGTTTTAAATTTGGAAACTTGGACTGGTTTCCACCGGAAAGGCTGGGCCTAGAAGCTTCCCGGGTTGGCGGTTATAAATTGAGTGGCATACCGGTTTGTTTCTGCCACGACTAGGTCAAAGAGCTCCGCAGTGAAGAACAGCTCAAAAAACCCCAGTGCCGATCCGATCTGAGCTGTCTCCACCCGAACTCATGACTGGGCGGTGAAAGGGGGAACTACTGGTGCGGCTGAAGATGGGGGCTGCCAATCAGGGTTTTCCAGCACCTCAGGGACTCTAAGGGCTCTACGGGCCTGTCTGTGAGGTGGCTGAGACGGGGGAACTACTGCACGTGCCACCGTACCAGCTTCAACTGCCCTTTTGGTGCTCGCCACTTCACCATGTTCTACAGCAGTGCTGATACTAGGTCCAGGATGGGCTGCGCTGCCGGTGTATGCCTCACCACGTAATCCGACAGCGCAAGCCCCACTCTGCTGCCCTTGAAACGGATCCTGCGCAACCTGTGGTCTAGCGACACGGGGCCGGGTACGCCTGGTGGTATCAGGGACCTCAACTTCCTCGTCCGAACTTTGGGTCAGACTGCCACTGCTTTCCACAGGTTCATATTCTGACCCGCTAGATTCGTCAGATGAGGGTTCCCATTCCTCATCCGACTGGGTCTGAATCCTGTAGGCCTCTTCAGACGAATACCCCTTATTTGACATTTGGACAACTAAATTTAGGGGGTATTCCCTGAGACTACCCAAGAAAATAAACAAGCCTGTCTTACAAATGGGAGGCTAGCGAAGTACAGAAAGCCGCTGCGGTTGATAAAAAATATCAAAACTGATTTTTTTATCGCCGCAGCGCTTGTGAAGTGATTGTGCAGTGATAAAAAAATAAATAAAAATTTTGTCACTGCGGCGGGACGGGCGTGGGTGAACGCACGTGTGGACGACCGATCAGGCAAACACTGCGTTTTGGGTGGGGGGCGAACTAAGGTGACACTAATACTATTATAGATCTGATCACTACAGATTCTATAAAAGTACAAATGCTGATTAGCGCTACGCTAATCAGTGAATCAGTGACTGCGGTGCGGTGGGCTGGGCGCTAACTGAAGCTAACTACCTACCAAAGGGGCCTAAACTAACCTAAACCTAGCAGTCAATACTGGTGAAAAAAAAAAGTGACAGTTTACACTGATCACTTTTTTCCTTTCACTAGTGACTGACAGGTGATTGATAGGGGGTGATCAAGGGGTTAATTGGGGTGATGGGGGGGTGATCTGGGCCTGTGTGTCTGGTGCTTAGTGTACTCACCGTCACATGTGCTCTGTGCTGGATCCAACCGATGAAAAGGACCCAGCACAGAGCACAGAAGCCATTTAATGCATTATATGGCTTTTGATTCGTTTTTTTTTAAAGTCACCAGCCTGCCTGCGCCGACCATCGCAAGATGATGCGCCTGCGCGTCAACGAGGAATAACTGGGCCGCCGAGATCACGCGATCCTGCGTGCGGCGGTCCATAGGTGGTTAAACTGACCTCTGAGACTTTCCCAGTGCAGGTGCATTTATACGGAGACTTGATTACAAACAGGTGGATTCTATTTATCATCATTAGTCATTTAGGTCAACATTGGATCATTCAGAGATCCTCACTGAACTGCTGGAGAGAGTTTGCTGCACTGAAAGTAAAGTGGCTGAATAATTTTGCACGCTCAATTTTTCAGTTTTTTATTTGTTAACAAAGTTTGAAATTTCCAATAAATTTCGTTCCACTTCATAATTGTGTCCCACTTGTTGTTGATTCTTCACAAAAAAATTACAGTTTTATATCTTTATGTTTGAAGCCTGAAATGTGGCAAAAGGTCGAAAAGTTCAAGGGGGCCAAATACTTTCACAAGGCACTGTGTATATATATATATATATATATATATATATATATATATACTGTGGGGGTTTGCTCCGGTAGACAGGCTTGCGGTTGCAGTACAGAGGCAAGTACACAGTTCTTTGAAGCAAGCAGTAGTGTTTTATTCACACTCCGGAAAAACAAAGTCTTAGTGCTTGTTCACACATGGCAAAAATAACAACACAGCAAAAGTTCACCTGTAAGGTTTTGGTGTTTGTTCACACCTGGCTCACAGCTCAGCTACAGAAAAGTCCAGGTGCAGGCTTCCATGCAGACTGCACGCCTGCTTGCAGACTCTCACTCCCAGCACTGAGAGCTTCCACAGCGCCACTGGCAGACGGAGGATATTCCACCCAGCTGACAGTACTTGGCTGGGCTTTATACAAGCCTTCAAAACCCGGCCTGGAATGTGGGGAGCAACCACCCACTCAACACTTTAGTTGCTCCCAGTAAGAGCCGGCCCGGATTGGCTTTGCAGCCATGCTAAAATACCAATGTGTCAAGCAGCACTATCTGCTGCTGACATACAAACCAGGCTCTTATCTCACCGAGGCCAGGAACCTCGGTGACATGTACCTTCCGTCAATGACGGACCCTTGCGCTCTCTTACAATATATATAAGAAAAATAAATAATATATATATGTTTGGATTTTGTATGTTTTAGGACAGTTTGTCGCAAATAACTGGTGGATAAAGGCCAGGTCCATTCTTAAGAAGCTCTCCACGTAAGTTCCTGTTTCCTGTCCTGGATGGAGGCGGGCTCTCTCAGGGTGCTGTCATGGGCTCATAGAAAAGTGATTACCGGTGAGTGTAATCCTATATTTCTTGTTGTACTAAAATATGACCCCATACACTTTGACCAGAAAAAAACTAAAGAGTGAAGTGCGTATATATATTTCTTAAAGTACTGAAATACACCCCTATACTACAGGAAATGTCTGACCTCTTGAAATTGCATACAAAGGTTTCTGTACCAAAAAAATAAATATATCAGGAGTCAGTACAGAGATCTCTCCCATCATCTATTTATCCCCCAGACTGACTGTGACGAGGGGACATCCTCTGCGTCTGGATGAAAGAAGGTTTGTACACAAACATAGAAGAGGATTATTTACGGTAAGAGCAGTGAGACTATGGAACTCTCTGGCTGAGGAGGTGGTGATGGTACAATAAAGGAATTCAAGAGGGGCCTGGATGTATTTCTGGAGTATAATAATATTACAGGCTATAGCTACTAGAGATGGGTCGTTGATCCAGGGAGTTATTATGATTGCCTGATTGGAGTCGGGAAGGAATTTTTTATTCCCCTTAAGTGGGGAAAATTGGCTTCTAACTTACAGGTTTTTTTTGCGTTCCTCTGGATCAACTAGCAGGAGGACAGGCCGAACTGGATGGACAGATGTATTTTTTTAGGCCTTACGTACTATGTTACTATGTTACTATACGCTTTCAACAGAAATCACTGCAGCAGTGCACTAAAAATATATATATCTTGTTGCATTGATATTGGCCACTATACACTTTGACCACAAAAAAATTAAAGATTGAAGTGCGTATATATGAAACGTGCTATATCAAGGGGCACACACACTTATGAACACCCAATAATTTATTTGTACGTCTATAAAATAAATGCTGTAACGATACACAATAAAAATGCAGTAAAGTAAAATCTCCTAATTCAGGTATTCTTCTTAGGTATTCCCATCAATAAGGAGAAGATAAATAACATAATAGTCCAACCATCATGGTTTAAGTCCACATCCAAATTCAGCCTTTTGGGTTAGCCACAATATCACAGCGCCAGCGGCACTTAGACCCCCACACCAATACAACACTGTAGGGTGGCAGTATAGAACAGTATATGTAGCTGCACCAGTATGTCGAATACTAAAACACAATAGATCAATTCATATCACTGCAACAGCATGAGCATATTTACTTTCATTTCCGTTGGGATGTCCAATCCTCCTTGTTTTTCCCAAGATATTGTCTGGATGCACTTGTGTTGTATTATACAAAGTTGTACAAAGGAAGGGGTACAGCACCCACTGAGGAAGGGGTACAGCACCCTGAAACGCGTCTGACGTGAAAGGAGTGAGCGTTCCATTGCTGCAGCATATTGAGAACATTAAAGAGGAACCAATACAGCCAAGATTATCTATTGCCCATTTTGACATTCGTTTGCTTGTCGGTCCAGCGCTGAATCAAGTCCTGAATTTAGGACCGCACATATCCATTTCACTGACGGCACCGCCGCTTCTTTCTGTTGCCTAGCATCTGGGTTATGTGGGACTCCACGCTGGAGCATAGCGCACCATGTGGGACGCCGCGCAAGGGTGGTTGTCGGCCAGCAACGCCGCGAGAGAGCGGTGAAGAGTGGTACTGGTAAGCACGCAACTTTGTACAACTTTGTATAATGCAACACAAGTGCATCCAGACAATATCTTGGGAATAACAAGGAGGATTGGACATCCCAACAGAAATGAAAGTAAATATGCTCACGCTGTTGCAGTGATATGAATTGATCTATTGTGTTTTAGTATTTGACATACTGGCGCAGCTACATATACTGTTCTATACTGCCACCCTACAGTGTTGTATTGGTGTGGGGGTCTAAGTGCCGCTGTGATATTGCGGCTAACCCAAAAGGCTGAATTTAGATGTGGACTTAAACAGTGATGGTTAGACTATTATGTTATTTATCTTCTCCTTTTTGATGGGAATACCTAAGAAGAATACCTGAATTAGGAGATTTTACTTTACTGCATTTTTATTGTTTATCGTTACAGCATTTATTTTATAGAGGTACAAATAAATTATTGGGTGTTCATAAGTGTGTGTGCCCCTTGATATAGCATGTTTCCTATTCATTTTTTGGCCAAAGGGTGGGCGTACAAGGAGAGCACCTATCCATAAATGAAAAAACTTTGAGCCGCTGAAGTTTGTGATTAAGAGCGTATATATATTTCTATTTTACTGAAATACGCCCCTATACGCTTTCACCAGAAATAACTGCAACAGTGCAGTGCGTATACATATTTTTCATGTAGTACTGAAATCCGCCCCTATACGTTTTCAGCAGAAATAATTGCAACAGTGCAGTGTGTATATATTTTTCTTTTTTTACCGAAATACACCCCTATAAGTTTTCACTAATGATGAGCGAGAATGCTCGGCCGAGTATTGGTTCGGCTCGAGCATCGCTATGCTCAGTGTAAGGCCATAGCAATGTTAGCTGTAAGCCTTACACTGATTTGCTGGCCAGAACACGTGATACCATTTCATATAGGAGCTAAGCTCGGCTTATTCAGCATCAGGGAGAGCAAAGAGTAGGTAAGGACAGATATCGTCTTGCTCTAAACTTACTGATTTAACTGCAAAAACCTTATTATCATTTTAAGGACTAGAGTGTGTGTTTGACAGCAGTGCAGCAGCTTTTTTTTTTTTTTTTTTTAAGAAGGGGTTTGCTTCAGCACTATCAGGGACAGGCGTCACCAGGAAGGGACAGATAGTGCAGGGCTTGAACATCGCTTTTTTAACTACCCAAACTTCTAAAAGACAGAAAGATTTCCGATTAGTTACATCTACAATACGCCATCATTAAGCAGTATGTTGGGCAGATATTATAAAAAGGGGCTTATTCACTACAGTGTTCCTTGGTACTGAGATATACACTGCACCATCATAAAGCAGTGTGTTGGGCAGACATTATAAAAAGGGGCTTATTCACAACAGTGTGCCTGCTACTGAGAGATACACTGCGCCATCAGAGAAATTATTTGTTCTGGGGAAATGAACCTAACTTGTGCCACATCTGTGTGTGCCTTGAATCTGCAACTGTTATATTAATTACTCTAGCAGAGAGTGATTTATAATTTGGCCATAGTTAATTAGTTTTGGGCACATCTGTGTGTGCATTTAGGCCTCAACCGTATATACAGTATTCCCGCAAGGAAAACATTTTATTTGGGACAAATTTGTATCCAATATAGAAACTACATCCAGTACATTACAGCAAGCCAATACAGTGTGTATTGTAAAAATTACATTATCTATGGCCTACTGTAGTGCTGAAAATTAGTATTTTTCTGTCTCCAGGACATTATAGCAAGCCAATACAGTGTGTATTGTAAAAATATAATTATCTGTGGCCTACTGTAGTGACGAAAATCTGTATTTTTCTGTATCCAGTACTGTCCTGCATCAGAAAACTGTGTCTTTAGCGGACAGTAAAACAATCTGCACCACATCTACAGACAAAACCATTAATATAAAGAAGACGAGTACAAAGGGTGGGGGAAGTGGGCGTTATGCTGATGGTGCAAGCAGAGGCTGTAGCCCTGGGCGGAATGAAACTGTGCCTGCTGCCAGTGCACCAGAAAAAACTAAAAAATGCACCTTACCCAGTTTCATGTCCAACTTAGCTGGGCGGCGCAGGACAACACTGTCCAAGTCGGACCAGTGCGAACAGATGGTCAGTTGGACTGCAGAAGATAATGCTTCCAGTCGGTTAAGCACCACCCTCTCTTCCACGAAGTCGAGTCTCTGTAGCCAAGAGTCTGGTCAACCGAATCCTCACTCTGATCCTCCTTCCTCCCATCATGTCGCGTCTGGCCAAACAAGTGATCCCACACTCGGATATTCACATGACCTCTTTTCATCGCCAGTACTTGGTTTGGCTCTCTCGCCAAGCACGCTTGAAGAGGTACCTGTGATATTGTGCCCTGATTCCCAACCTCTTGAGCCTTCACAGTCTCAAGAAGAGGACGCTGGTGAACCGCAATCATTCGTTCACGAGGTGGATGATGATGAGACACAGTTGCCAATCACTGAGGTGGGTTTACACTCTGCGTCTGTGGGTCCCACCACTGCCTCCACTTCCCCTGTGTTACGCACTGCTGACCAATCCCCTGTCGAAGGCAGAGGCCCGGATGCCCCTCACCCTGCACCTGGACCTTCGCATGAACAGTCAGCAACAACATCCACTTCCCTGTCCCAGTGCAGCATCAAAATGTCGACAACACAGGCATTTGAACGTAAGCACAACTTTCAAAATTACTAGCCCTTGAAATGTTGCCATTTAGGCTCGTGGACACTGAGGCCTTCTGCAGCCTGATGTCGCAGTCCCCAGCCGCCACTATTTTTCACGGTGTGCCATGCCTGTCTTGCACCAGCATGTGTCCCAGAACATCACCCGTGCCCTGACCAACACATGGACAAGTGCTGGTGGCCAGGGATGCTATATATCACTGACCACACACTGGGTGAATGTTATGGAGGCCGGGAGTGAGTTGTACCCTGGGATGGCACAGGTGCTACCCACGGCCTGGATTGCAGGCCCTACGTCCATCAGGGTCTCCGTCAGCAGCTATGTTACTGGTTCCAACCCCCACTTCTCCTCCTCCTCCACTTCCACCTTTCCAGTCAACTGCCACTATTCACAAGCAAGGAGTGGGCATTGATGTCAGACCTATGTGAGGTTTTAAAAAACTTTGATGAATCCACACAGATGGTTAGTGGCGATACTTTCATGACACCCTGCCAGCAACCTCACCCTGAATCGTGGCCTAGTACTACAAGGAGGGAAACTTTTTGGAAGATGGTGAAGGAATACTTTGCAGACCGTGTCAGCGTCCTAAATGATCTCTCAGTGCCTTACAACTACTGGGTGTCCAAGCTGGTGTCCACGTGGCACGAACTTGCGCTCTACGCCTTGGAGGTGCTGGCCTGCCCTGCTTTCAGCTTATTGTCAGAGCGTGTATTTAGTGCTGCTGGTGGCATTATAACAGAAAAGCCGATCCGCTTGTACACTGACAATGTTGACAGGTTGACTCAGATAAAAATGAACAAGGCCTGGATTGCCCCTGACTTCTCCACTCCACCAGAGGAAAGCTAAGCTAATGAGGAACAAAAAACGCAATTTAAATGTATGCCTTATAATGTACTCAATCCACAAGATTTAGATGCACCTTTTTCACCACAAAAAAAAGGGTATATGTTTGAATCTTGTTTTCTCATCCGCCTCCTCCTCCTCCTCTTCCATACAGCATATATATGCCCTCACTACAATGTTTTATGGGGTTCGCTAGGCTTCAGGACCTCAACTCCAATGCTTTATACCGTCTGCTCACCTGTAGGCGATCACTGCAATGTTTTTTGGGGTTCGCTCACCTTCAGTCCATCACCTCCAATGCTTTATACGGTCTGCTCACCTGTAAGCCATCATTGCAATGTTTTATGGGGTTCACTCACCTTCAGTCCCTCGCCTCCAATGGTTTACACGGTCTGCTCACCTGTAGGCCATTAATGCAATGTTTTATGGGGTTCGCTAGACTTCAATCCCTCACCTCCAATTCTTTATACGGTCTGATCACCTGTAGGCCATCACTGCACATTCCCAGCAGCGACATTGGAGTCTAAGATGCACCCAGACATGGTCCCCATGCTGTTCCAGATCCATTTCTGTGGTGTTTCTGTCACTTTCTGACCTTTTCCAATGGACCAGGCACCCTCCCCACATTCGAGCAGGGGGTGCCTGGTTGTCTCTCATTGACTTCCATTATACTCGGGTGCTCGGCCGAGCACATGAATATTGCTATATGTTCGGACTGAGGACCTGAACACCCGAACACTTTGGTGCTCGCTCATCACTAATTTTAACTAGAAATAACTGCAACAGTGCAGTGCATTTATATTTTTCTTGTAGTACTGAAATACACCCCTATACGCTTTCACCAGAAATAGCTGCAACAGTGCTGTGCGTATAAATTTTTCTTTTTTTACTGAAATACGTCCCTATACGCTTTCACCAGAAATAACTGCAACAGTGCAGTGCGTTTATATATATATATATTTTTTACTGAATTACGTCCCTATATGCTTTCACCAGAAATTACTGGAACAGTGCAGTGCGTATATATTTTTCATTTTTTACTGTAATACACCCCTATATGCTTTCAACAGAAATGACTGCAACAGTGCAGTGCATGTATATTTTTCTTTTTTTACTGTAATACACCCCTATACGCTTTCAACAGAAATGACTGCAACAGTGCAGTGCATATATATTTTTCTTTTTTTACTGTAATACACCCCTATACGCTTTCAACAGAAATAACTGCAAAAGTGCAGTGCGTATATATTTTTCATTTTTTTTATGAAAAAAATGATTTTTTTGATGCCCCTATGTGCTTTTACCAGAAATAACTGCAACAGTGCAGTGTGTATATATTTTTCTGGTAGTACTGAAATACGCCCCTATACACTTACAACAGAAATAACTGCAACATTGAAATGCGTATATATTTTTCTTGTAGTACTGAATAAGTTACTAAGATATAAGCCACTAAAGGTTTTTAACATAACTCTTGCAGACCAATAACAAAAAGCTGGAATGACAGAGCGGTCTAATGTCTATTTGGATCCCCAAATAATCTTTCCCTGCACTTGGATGCCTTCCTATCAATGTCCCTAGCGCCTTCTGACATCTCTCCTTGCACTAAGATGCTGTGAAATGATTCCTCCCTATCCTTTACCTGCACTTATAAATCGTTTTTTTCTGTCTTTTTTCCACAATTGTTTTTCCACTTGCTGTCACCAGCGCCTTCACACGTCTGTCCCTACACTCTGAATGCTCCACATTTATTTTGCATATTACTGTTTCCCAGGGAGCTTTCCACTTTGGATTGCTGCGTTGAGACTCTTAAATGAGGCTACGTGGTGTTTTCTGTAGCTGGTCTCTCTGAGATAAGCTATTGTTTTGTTTGAGTAGTCTCCAAGGCATTTTTCCCAGTTAGCCAGAATCCTACTCCACACTGATGAGGGGCAACACCCCGAAACAGCTGTCTGTGCATGGATAACTGGCTTAGGTTTTCCCCGTCACATCCTTAAAGCTTGTAAAAAAGTGGAATCTTGACATAGGGGCAACTTAATATTGTGGATTTGGTGATCTCTGTAATGGAGACACCCCTTTGCTTGGTTTTCCTTCCTTTGAGGGATATCTGGCTTTCGTTGTGTTGTAGACCCAATACTGGGGCTCCACATTTATTTTGCATATTACTGTTTCCCAGGGAGCTTTGCACTTTGGATTGCTGCATTGAGACTCTTAAATGAGGCTCCACTGTGTTTTCTCTGAGATAAGCTATTGTTTTGCTTGAGACATATTTATAGGGCAGTGACATCACAGGGCTGGCTGGCTCCTGATTGGCTGCATGCAGGCATGTCAATCTGGGTTATCCCGCCCTCCCAGAGTTCCTTGCCCCATGTCCTCAATCCTCAGACATGCAGCTGCTCTTTTAGGAAAATTGCAATTCGTTACCACAAAGCACAAGGTAATTCGCATTCGTTTCGAATCAAATTTCTCCTGAAATTCTAAATTAATTCCACTTTGTCAGCTTCGATTCGCTCATCTCTAGTGGTAATGAATCACATTTTTTCTAAAATGGCTGCTGCACATGTTAGAAAGTGAAAGTAAGAAGCCTTGGAACGAGGCAGCACCCATAATGCCATTCAGACAACCAATTGGCCAGCCCATGTGATGTCACAGCCCAATAAGAAGTCTCAGACTGCTCTGTCTCTGGCATTTTACAGTGAACTTAATGCAGGGAGAGACATGACAGGCACTAGGGACACTGATCAGGAAAGACTTGATTGTGGAAAATAACTATTGAGCAGTTCAGGGAAAAATTATTCATAGTGTAGGAAGGCATTATCCACACAATAGAGAGAGAGAGCAGGGGCCAATAGGCGAGTGTAAAGCATGGTTAATATGAGCTATTCTATTACACCTTGCTGCACTAATTGGGGTTACTAACAGCTAAAACAGTAGTAATTCCAGTAATCCTAGCTTCTGTTATAAGGTTGAACGTGCTGTCTGATACAACCAGTTTTGGGGTCTATTTATTTAAATATATATAATTACTTCCATACATCCTTGCTTCTGTACTAAAAGTGCTGTCTGATACAAACAGTTTTGGGGTGTATTTTGTTGATATATAACTACTTCCATTTAACCTTGCTTCGGTACTGAAAGTGTGCTCTGATGCAAACAGTTTTTTAGTGTATTTAGTTGATATAAATCTACTTCCTTTTTTCTGGGGTGAAAATAAGGCCTAATGCAACCAGTTTTGTGGTGTATTTATTTTATATATACAAGTACTTCCATTCACCCTTGCTTCTTGGGTGAAATTGCAGTCTCATAGTATTGCTCTTTTACTCTTGCAGTTTATTTTCATTAATAGTATGTCGGACAGACATGTGACAGGCCCTTCTAAGGGAATGGGCAGTGGCCAAAATGTTTCTGGAGCAGGCAGAAGTAGTAGCAGAAGAATGGGGGGTGGCAGCAGTAGTTGCAGCGAGAGGCCTGAGCTGCCTGTGTCATCTAGCGGTCGTGTCTTGACCAGCAACCCAGCAGTCTTTGAATGGTTGACTCGGTCTTCTACTTCTTTGCAAGTCACATCAGACACCCCCAGCTAGGAGTCGTTAGGTTCCTCTGACCAGTGTCGGACTGGGGTACCTAGGGCCCACCAGTAAAATTTATTTTGGGGGCCCACCGTACGGATACATTCAAATATAATAAATAATATAACAAGTTTTTTATATGAACATAGGCCGGTGGAGGTGCTGTACACTGTATATATGTATGTAGTGCAGTAAGTTTAATGTGTTATGTGCCACTTGTGCAGGGGATGGGAGACTAGGGGCCCACTTTGCCCTGGGGCCCACCGGGGTATTCCCCTGTACCCCTGTGGGCCAGTCCTAGCCTGCCTCTGACTCGACGCTTAGTTGGCATGGCCCAGGATCAGGCTCTGTTCCGCCACCTGTCCTCAACCTGCCACTGTCATTTTCTGTATTGTATTGTATGCCGTTGGCTTGGATCCACTTCTCAGCGAGGATGAGCTTCTGCCCTGCCAAGATTTGGAGGAGAGATCCGCTGCTTCCTCTGGTAGGTAGGCAAGTAGGTGTTAGATGGGGAAAAAACTGATGGAATCCAGGTGTGAGAGCATCCCTTAGTGACCCGAGCTGCGGCTAAGTGAAGCTGATCGTGTCCAATACCCTGATCCCGTCCAGAGGAAGCAGGATTGCTGCCAGGAACCCTGATAAGAGCAGAACAACAAAGCAACATAGACTGCGGGACCGCATGCTCGTTGGAAAGACATTTGTTCTGTTCAGAGTCACCAGTGGATGCAAATCAGACCAAAGTCGGTAAGATCGTGCATGCACCTCATTACAGTGTTGGTGCCTAGAAACTGAGACCAGGTCTGTAGTTAGTTAGTTAGTTCGGGTTTCTGTTTGTCAGGCCACAAGTGTTACTACTGTTCATTGCAAGGACTCCATAATTTAAAGTGACATTTCACATTGGAGAGCTGAAAAAATTCCCACAAACTAGAGCCAGGCTGGCGTTTTGCTACAGGATTAAATAGCATCCCTGGACTGGAGCATGGGGAACAGGCACCCATCCAGCACATTGCCTGTTCCCAGTAAAAGCCCGCCCTGGACTAGCTGGAGCAAGCTAAGTTAACTATCTTGGTGTCCAACTAACTTAGTGGCCACCTATATCTAGGGCCTTTACTTCACCAAGGCCGGGCCCCTTGGTGACATGCTCCTGGTGCAAACAACATCTCTTTTTCATGCTTCCCGGGACTTTACTACACCCCTCCTATTCACATTGCCGCAGTTCCCAGCATTTGTGGTTGTGTTTATTGCCACATTTAAGTAAAATTCTGTTTTGGCAAAAGCTGGTGTTGGGGTTGCTTTCCTCCTTCGTGACTTCACTGTATCCTGGGGAGCTCACGGCTTACATCTGGATGATGAGTCACGCGAGAGCTGGTGTTGCAAGCAGTCAGGCACATGGCCCTGAGACTAGTGAGGGTGATATCCGTGAAGTGCAGACAGTAGTAGATGATGATGTGGCAAATCGCACGTGGGAGATGGGTGAAGAGGGGTCTTCGTCATCATCAGTAGCAGAGGGTGGCAGTCTACCTGTCGGTAAAGAAGTAGCGGTGCAGGGGTTCACGGAGGCAGTGGTAGCAAACAGACAGCACAGAGTGATGGGGGGAAAATGCTATACATTACTCGGCGGTGTGGCAATTTTCCATTAAGCGGCTGGATGACGTCAGCATGGCCATTTGCAGAATCAGCACCGCATCCCTGCATCAACACATGCAGCATTACCACAAAGTAGCCTGGGAAAACCATGGCGCTAATGTAGTGGTACAGCCTGACGCAGCAACCTTATGGTGCGTGTGGTTAATCTGGTTGTAAAGCTGTTTCAAAAGTCTTCCACCCATATGCAAGACATCCTGAAAATGGCCAGGAAACTGTGCATTCACTTCAGCTTCTCTTACTCTGCAAAGCGCACCCTTTTTGAGCTGAAAAGGCAGAATGGCGTTCCCAAACATCTCCTGAGGGTTGAGCGAACCTAAACTTTACAATTTTTGGTACCCGAACCAAAACTTTGCCGGAAAAGTTCGGGTTCAAGTTCAGTGTTCGGGCACTTAATAAAGCTTGTTGAACGGCTGCAGGGCAGCCAATCAACAAGCTTTTAAGCTGTGGGCACTTGGCCGGTGTATCATGTGAGCCAGCCTCTATATAAGCTGGATTACGTGTAGCACCGCCCATCATCTCTGAGTAGTGCAGGGACATGAAGCAGGCAGCTGAAGTGAGGAAGAGTGTTAGGAATCTCATCTGGCTGTTAATTCTGTGGGTTATCTATAGCGATTTTTTTTGTGGGTGCAATACACCATCTTTGCACCCATGACACAGAAAGATAATAATAAATCTGGCTGTTAATTCTTTGGGTGACCTACAGTGGTTTTTTTGTGGGTGCAATGCAACATCGTTGTACCCCTGACACACAAATATAATAGTAATCCGTCTGTAAGTTTTGTGGGTGACATATACCCATTTATTGTGTGAAGTACACCTGCATTGCATACGTGAAAGGGAAAATGATGATTACTTACCGGTAATTTGATTTTCCCGAGCCCATGACAGCACCATGAGAGAGAGGATCCGCCCCCCCACAGACAGGAAACCTGCAGAAATTAAAGGGCCGACACTCTCCTCCCAATTCAGTGTGATATCCAAGCATCGGAGGAAGGCCGCCAACATATGTTAGATATATCTGTTTAATTATACTTTTTTTTTTTTACACCCGTGTGAACATAGGATAATCATAAGAACCATAGAGAGGCAATATAAGGGTGCTGTCATGGGCTCTGGAAAATCAAATTACCAGTACCTAATCATCATTTTTCCCTTCACCCATGACAGCATCACGAGAGAAATCCTAGAGGAAAAACTCAGGGTGGGAGAGTAGAACGAAGCGCTCTTTCCCCAAAGGAAGACCCCGAAGGAGAGGAGTTTAAATCCAGACTGTAGTGCTTATAAAAGGTTGAAGGAGAAGACCAGGTGGCATCTCTTCATATATCCTCTACGGGAACAGAGGATATTTCCCCCCAGGAGGTAAGCCACCGCCCTGGTAGAGTGTGCTCTGAGATCCGCTGAAGGAGATAACCCAGAAGAAAGGTAATATAAGGAAATAGCCCAAATAGAGCTTTTAGAGGACGCACCACCCTTATTCACTCTTTGAAATAGAATAAAGAGTGAAGAAGATTTGTGCCACTCTTTAGTGCGAGAAAGATAGCTAATCAAAGCCCTTCTGACATCCAGGCAGTGAAGAGACTTTTCTTCTTCTGACCCAGGATTTTTAAACAGTGTAGGAAGAATAATCTCTTGAGATCTATGAAATTTGGAAATGACTTTTGGAAAAAAAGCTGGATCAGGACATATCACAACTTTATCCTCTAAAATTGTGGTATACGGAGGATTGATGGAAATGGCTTGAATCTCATTAATTCTGCGGGCAGAAGTTAACGCCACTAGGAGACATAACTTCAAGGTGAGACATTTTATGGAGATGGAATCTATAGGCTCAAATGGAGAATGAGTTAAGGCTTTTAATCCCAAAGAGGAGGTTTGTCTGAAGACACCAAGGTAGACCTGTCAACGTCTTTAAAAAAACCTAGATACCCATGGGCCTCCTACAATGTTCTGATTGAACAGTGCCGACAGAGCCGAGACCTGTACTTTTAAGGTACTTCCTGCCAGACCCAGATCTAACCCCTTCTGGAGGAATTCTAACACTAGGTGCATGGGAGCAGAGGATGGGATGTCGCTAAACTGAATCTGTGCAAAATCTAAAAAATGTTGCCACACCCTAGCGTAGATGACTGCTGTAACTTTCTTCCTACTCTTAAGACGGGTTGATACCTGGGCCTCGGAAAATCCCTTCCTCCTTAGCATGTACCTCTCAAGTTCCAGGCAGTTAAGTGGAGGTTTTTTATGTCTGGATGTAACACTGGTCCCTGGCTCAACAGGCCCCGGCTCTCCGGAAGCAGCCATGGATCCGAAAGCCACAAGCCGACATGATCCGGAGCAACGTGAACCCAGACCTTCTCGGCCAAAAAGGGGCAATGAGGATCACCATCAAAAAATGTGGTGATAAGAAGGCAGGATGCGCTCATACCCATATGCAGTTGTGCATTTCTATAGGGGAGCGCATCCTGCACTTGTAGTCCGTTGCTAATGGCAATCACCAGCAAAAAATGCATACAATGGATGATGCCAGCAACGGACTACAAGTACCACAATGGACATCCTACATAAGATGAAATTTATGTGGATGTGGCAAGAACTCAGAACAAACACAGAACCAGAGATAGGTGCACACTGACGTCACACTAAACCCTCACACTGATGTTAAAAATTGAGAGGTCAGTTCGACATATCCTACTAAGAGGACATGTCTTAAGCCTCGGGCACCAGCGTCAATGAGGATCACCCTTGCCACCTCTTCCCTGATTTTCCGCAACATACGAGGAACCAAACGATAAGGAGGGAAGGCGTAGGCCAGGGGAAAATCCCATTTCTGGATCAAGGCATCTATCCCACAAGGGCATCCCGTTTGATCTAGGGGGGAAAAAAAATTGGACTTTACTGTTTTGGTGAGAAGCAAACAGATCTATGTCCGGTTGACCCCAGAGGGCCGTTATCTTCTTAAAGATGGATTGGTCTAGAGACCACTCACCCTGAGAAAGAATGTGACGACTGAGAAAGTCAGCCTGTTTGTTCTTGATTCCCCTGATATGCAACGCTGAGATTGATGCACATTCTCTTTCTGCTAGTATTAGGATACTGTAGGCCTCCCACATTAGAGTTCTGCACCTTGTGCCCCCCTCTTTGTTGAGGTACGAAACTACCATCCTGTTGTCTGTCATAATTCTTAGATCTTTTCCCCTTATCCTTGGAAGGGCAGAATTCATTGCTAGGTGCACAGCCATCAGCTCCTTCAGGTTGGAGGACCCATTTTCTTGGATGCTTCCCCAAAGCCCTGAAGGGAGATCTCCTGAATATGAGCTCCCCATCCCCAGGGGCTTGCGTCCATAGTTAGACAAATCAGTTCTTCCATCTTCCATGGAATACCCTGGATTAGGTTCTCCCTTTTCAGCCACCATGTCAAGCTCTGGAGGGTCTGATCTGAGATCTTTATTTTTACCTCTAGGGAGCTGTTTTCTTTCCACTGAGACAGGATCTCCCATTGGAGTGTCCTTGAGTGGAGTTGCGCCCATCGTACTGCTGGAATACAGGATGTGAGGGACCCAAGGATAGACATCCCCTTCCTTATTGAAATTACTGGATTTCTGATCAAGCATCTGATTCTTTCCTGGATGAGACTCACTTTTTCTTCTGGTAAAAAACAGCTCTGGTGGGAATCTAAAATTAACCCCAGAAAGGACTACCCTTTGTTAAGATGCGTGGGATGGTGGTCTTGATTTTTCTTGATTTACAATTCATCCTAATTTGTTCAGGATCTCTAATACCACCGCTACTGCTACTTTGGAGGCATTCTCTGTTTTCCCTACAATCAGAAAGTCGTCTAGGTATGGTATGAAAAGGATATCCCACTCCCTTACATTAGCTGCAATCTCCGCGATTACTTTCGTGAATACTCTTGGGGCCATGGATAGGCCAAACGGTAGAGCCTGAAAAAAATGAAAATGTTTTTTTGTTTAAGCAAAAATTGGAATGTGATAGTATGCGTCCTTGAGGTCAAGTACTGCCATGAAGCAGTGAGGCGAAAGGTTTATGACCGGTTTTATAGAAGAAAATGATTTAATCTCTTTAGATTTATAATAGTTCTGAATAAACCGTCCTTTTTTTTTTTTTACCAAAAACAGGGAGGAATAAACTCCCTTGCCTTTTTGTTTCTCTGCTACCGGGACTAAAAAAGATTTTTCTATTAATTTTACCACCTAGCCTTCCATGGCAGAGATTCCTACCGCTGATACTTGATTTTTTGTAATTAAGAATCTTACTGGAGGGACCAGAGAAAATTCTAACTCTAAACCGTTGCGAATAGAGTCTAGAGTCCAGGACTAAATCTGGGATCATTCTACAAAAAAAAAAAATTTCATCTGCCCCCCACCTGCCATCTGGCGTCATTGTTGGTCCTGCTTCTTTTTATCTCTAAGGGACTGATAGAAGAAGTAGTTTCAAGCTTTCCTTTGGTTCCTGAACTTGTCTTCCCTGGACTTTTTGTCGGATTCTTGATTTCCTCTGAAGGGGCGAAAGGACCGGTTAAACCTATTCCTAGAGGAAAAAGAACTCTGGAACCACGGAAACTTTTTCTTTTTATCTGTAGCCTTTTCTAATAAATTGTCCAGTGTTGAACCGAACAGGTATTCCCCTTCACAGGGGACACCACAAAGTTTGGGGTTGAGATCTCCCATCTAAAAACAAACTTTTAACCAAAACACTCTTCGTGATGAGTTTGACAAGGCCGCAGATTTGGCTGCCAGTTTGACCGGGCCTTACAGAGAGAGGCTATGCTTGGTCTAAAGGAGGAAGTCGATACCTCCCAAGCCCCTTTCAAGAAGGAATCCGCTTTTTTATCTAAAGGATCCTTCAAAGTCTCTATATGATCAAAGGGAAGAGCTGTCTTCCTGTAAACGTTAGAGATCGCTACAACTATCCTGGGGGCCTTATCCCATGTAGCGCAATCTTCTTCTTTGAAGGGTTATTTGCGTTTAAGGCTTTTTCTATTCCCACTTACTCAAGGCTGAAACATTCCTGTGAACTGGAAAGGTGCTGTGGCGTATAGATTCTAGTCCTCCAAAAATCATGTCTAGGGATGAGCGAACCCGAACTGTATAGTTCGGGTTCGTACCAAATTTTGGGGTGTTCGGGACACAGACCCGGACCCGAACATTTTCAAAAAAGTTTGGGTTCGTTGTCCGGCGATTTCTTCCCGCTTTCTAAAGGGCTGCAATGCAGCCAATCAGCTAGCGTTTTACTTCTTGCCCTAAGAAGCCATCACAGCCATGCCTAATAATGGCATGGCTGTGATTGGCCAAGTGCAGCATGTGATCCAGCATCTATTTAAGCTGGAGTCACGTAGCTCCGCACGTCACTCTGCTCTGATTAGTGTAGGGATAGGATGCAGCTGATGTGAGGGCGAGATTAGGCAGGGAAAACTCAGCAAAAACACCTAATGAAGTGATCGATCTACAGCTGTGAATCATTCAACTTCTGCTAGTTAATTGCTCACTGGTTTTTAGGCTGCACAGAACGTTTTCCTGTCACTTTTTTCTGGGGTGATGGGCGGCCATCTTGTGTCTTGTGGTGCACCAGCACAAGCTGCCACCAAGTCCATCAATCCATCAATACTAATTTTTTTTTTTTTTGCTATATCCTGCATCAGGGGCTTAGCTGTGCTTATTGTCACCTCTAGAAACTCAGGATAGAAATTTCTATATTTTATTGAGGGGTTAAATTCAATTGCCAAAATAGCAATCCCCTATATCTGGTGTTCCATCTGTGGCTAGCCCAGTGTAATACTGTCTGCTGTCTGGCAAAGGATAGATTTTTTTCTGTGGTGAAATTCAATTGCCAAAATAGCAATCCCCTAAATCAGTGGTTTCAGCTGTGGCTGGCCAAGTTTAATAGTGTCCGGCAAAGGATATGTTTTGTTCTGGGGTGAAATTCAATTGCCAAAATAGCAATACCGTAAATCTGGAGTTTCAGCTGTGAATGGACAAGTTAAATTGTGTCCGGCAAAGTATATATTTTTTTCTGGGGTGAAATTCAATTGCCAAAATAGCAATACCATAAATCAGTGGTTTCCGCTGTGGCTGGCCAAGTTTAATAGTGTCCATCAAATGATATATTTTTTTTCTGGGGTGAAATTCAATTGCCAAAATAGCAATCCCCTAAATCTGGTGTCCCAGCAGTGGCTGGCCAAGTTTCATAATGTCCGTCAAAGGACATATTATTTTCTGGGGTGAAATTCAGTTGCAAAAATAGAAATACTGTAAATCTGGTGTTCCAGCTGTGACTGGACAAGTTTCATAGTGTCCGTCATAGGATATATTATTCTCTGCGGTAAAATTCAGTTGCAACAATAGAAATACCGTAAATCTGGTGTTCCAGCTGTGTCTGGACAAGTTTAATAGTGTCCGTCAAAGGATTTATTATTTTCTGGGGTGAAATTCAGTTGCCAAAATAGAAATACAGCAAATCTGGTGTTCCAGCTGTGACTGGACAAGTTTCATAGTGTCCTTCATAGGATATATTATTTTCTGCAGTGAAATTCAATTGCCAAAATAGCAATACCATAAATAAGTGGTTTCAGCAGTGGCTGGCAAGTTTAATAGTGTCCGGCAAAGGATATATTATGTTTTGGGGTGAAATTCAGTTGCAAAAATATAAATACCGTAAATCTGATGTTCCAGCTGTGGCTGGACAAGTTTAAAAGTGTCCGGCATTGGATATATTTTGTTCTGGGGTGAAATTCAATTGCCAAAATAGCAATACCATAAATCAGTGGTTTCAGCTGTGGCTGGCCAAGTTTAATAGTGTCCGGCAAAGGATATATTTTGTTCTGGGGTGAAATTCAATTACCAAAATAGCAATCCCCTAAATCTGGTGTCCCAGCAGTGGCTGGCCAAGTTTAAAAGTGTCCGTCAAAGGATTTATTATTTTCTGGGGTGAAATTCAGTTGACAAAATAGAAATACAGTAAATCTGATGTTCCAGCTGTGACTGGACAAGTTTCATAGTGTCCGTCAAAGGATATATTATTTTATGGGGTGAAATTCATTTGCAAAAATAGAAATACCGTAAATCTGGTGTTCCAGCTGTGGCTGGACAAGTTTAATAGTGTCCGGCAAAGGATATATTTTTTTCTGGGGTGAAATTCAATTGCCAAAATAGCAATACTGTAAATCCGGTGTCCCAGCAGTGGCTGGCCAAGTTTAATAGTGCCGGTCAAAGGAATTATTATTTTCTGGGGTGAAATTCAGTTGCCAAAATAGAAATACAGTAAATCTGGTGTTCCAGCTGTGACTGGACAAGTTTTATAGTGTCCGCGTCATAGGATATATTATTTTCTGCGGTGAAATTTTGTTGCAAAAATAGAAATACCGTAAATCTGGTGGTCCAGCAGTGGCTGGCCAAGTTTAATAGTGTCCGGCAAAGGATATATTTTGTTCTGGGGTGAAATTCAATTGCCAAAATAGCAACACCCAAAATCTGGTGTTCCAGCTGTTGCAGGCCAAGTGTAAATCTGTCCGTTAAAGACTATATTTCACTCAGCGTGCATCTCCAAGTGTATTTCTTTCCGTTAAAGGGTATATTTCAGTAAGTGTTAAAATACAGCATAATCCACCACATTTGCACACACTGTTTTGCATTTCAAAGTGTATTTCTTTCCGTTTAAGGGTATATTACACAAATGGTTAAAATACAAGTGCTGAAAGCATAATCCTATATATTTTTTCACACGCTACTGTACATCACAAAGCGTAAATCTGTCCGTAAAAGGATACCTTTCATCCAGGGCCGAAATAATAGGCCTACAATTGATATTCCCCTAAATCTGTGGTTACTGCTGTGCCTGGATTAGTATAATACGGTACATAAATAGATTGCCAGATAGTGTTAGGTGGCTGTAAAAAAAAAAAAAGGCCTGAATTTGAAATCAATACATTGGGACAAATATTTTTTTCTTATTGTGGTGCTTGGTGGACGGTAACAATGAGGAAAACATCTAGTAAGGGACGCGGACATGGTCGTGGTGTTGTTAGTGTACCCTCTGGTGCTGGGAGAGGACGTGGCCGTTCTGCCACAGCCACACGTCCAAGTGAACCAACTACCTCAGGTTTCAGTACCCGCCAGAATTTACAGCGATATTTGGTGGGGCCCAATGCCGTTCTAAGGATGGTAAGGCCTGAGCAGCTACAGGCGCTAGTCAATTGGGTGGCCGACAGTGGATCCAGCACGTTCACAACATTATCTCCCACCCAGTCTTCCGCAGAAAGCGCACACCTGTAAAACTGGCAACTGAAAACCAAGCCCATCAGTCTGTCACATCACCCCCATGCATATCAGGGAAACTGTCAGTGCCTCAAGTTATTCAGCAGTCTCTTATGCTGTTTGAAGACTCTGCTGGCAGGGTTTCCCAAGGGAATCCACCTAGCCCTTCCCCAGTGGTGGAAGACATAGAATGCACTGATGCACAACCACTTATGTTTCCTGATGATGAGGACATGGGAATACCACCTCATCAGTGTCCACACGTCTCTGAGGATGACGAAACACAGGTGCCAACTGCTGTGTCTTTTTGCAGTGTGAAGACCGAACAGGAGGTCAGGGAGGAAGACTGGGTGGAACACGATGCAGGGGACGATGAGGTCCTAGACCCCACATGGAATGAAGGTCGTGCCACTTACTTTCATAGTTCAGAGGAAGAGGCAGTGGTGAGACCGAGCCAACAGCGTAGCAACAGAGGGAGCAGGGGGCAAAAGCAGAACAGTCGCTGCCAAGAGAGTTCGCCTGCTACTGGCCACCGCCACCAGGGACCAAGCACCCCAAAGGCAGCTTAAAGGAGTTCCCTGGCATGGCATTTCTTTAAACAATCTGCTGACAACAAGACCCGAGTGGTTTGCATGCTGTGCCATCAGAGCCTGAAGCGAGGCATTAATGTTCTGAACCTTAGCACAACCTGCATGACCAGGCATCTACATGCAAAGCATGAACTGCAGTGAAGTAAACACCTTAATAGCAAGGAACACTCTGGCTCCCCCTGCTCCCTCTTCTGCTGCTGCCTCGGCCTCTTCCTCCGCCTCGTGAGGAATGTTGGTACCTGCCGTCCACCAAAAAGAGGATGTGCCACCAACACCACCACCTCCGTCACCAAGCATCTCCACCATGTCACACGGCAGCGTTCAGCTCTCCATCTCACAAACCTTGGAGAGAAAGTGTAAATTCCCACCTAATCACCCTCGAGCCATGGGCCTGAATGCCAGCATTTCTAAACTACTGGCCTTTGAAATGCTGTCATTCAGGCTGGTGGACACAGACAGCTTCAAACAGCTGATGGCGATGGCTGTCCCACAGTATGTTGTTCCCAGCCGCCACTACTTCTCCAAGAGAGCCGTGCTTTCCTTGCACAACCAAGTATCTGATAAAATCAAGTCTGCACTGCGCAACGCCATCTGTGGCAAGGTCCACCTAACCACAGATACGTGGACCAGTAAGCACGGCCAGGGACGCTATATCTCCCTAACTGCACACTGGGTAAATGAAGTGGCGCCTGGGCCCCAGGCGGAGAGTTCTTTGACGCACGTCCATCCGCCGCCAAGGATCGCAGGGCATCATTCTTTGCCTCCTGTAGCCTCCTACTCGGTTTCCTCCTCCACTTCTTCCACCTGCTCATCCAGTCAGCCACACACCTTCACCACCAACTTCAGCACAGCCCGGGGTAAACATCAGCAGGCCGTTCTGAAACTTATATGTTTGGGGGACAGGCCCCACACCACGCAGGAGTTGTGGCGCGGTATTGAACAACAGGCTGACGAGTGGTTGCTGCCGGTGGTGTGCGATAATGGACGAAATCTCGTTGCAGCTCTGGGACTAGCCGGTTTGACGCACATCCCTTGCCTGGCACATGTGCTTAATTTGGTGGTGCAGAAATTCCTTCACAACTACCCCGACATGTCAGAACTGCTGCATAAAGTGCGGGCCGTCTGTGCGCGCTTCCGGCGTTCACATCCTGCTGTTGCTCACCTGTCTGCGCTACAGCGTAACTTCGTCCTTTCCGCTCACTGCCTCATATCCGACGTGCCCACCAGGTGGAACTCCACCTTGCACATGCTGGAGAGACTGTGCGAGCAGCAGCAGGCCATAGTGGAGTTTCAGCTGCAGCACTGATGGGTCAGTCGCTCGGCGGAACAGCACCACTTCACCATCAATGACTGGGCCTCCATGCGAGACCCTGTTGCGCTGTTTCGAGTACTCCACCAACATTGCCAGTGGCGATGACGCCGTTATCAGCGTTACAATAACACTTCTATGTCTCCTTGAGAAAACACTTAGGGCGATGATGGAAGAGGAGGTGGCCAAGGAGGAGGAGGAAGAGGGGTTATTTTTAGCACTTTCAGGCCAGTCTCTTAGAAGTGGCTCGGAGAGAGGTTTTTTGCAAAAACAGAGGCCAGGTACAAATGTGGCCAGCCAGGGCCCACTACTGGAGGACGAGGAGGACGAGGACGAGTAGGTGGAGGAGGATGAGGATGAAGCATGTACACAGCGGGGTGGCACCCAACGCAGCTCGGGCCCATCATTGGTGTGTGGCTGGGGGCAAACGGAGGACGATGACGATACGCCTCTCACAGAGGACAGCTTGTCCTTACCTCTAGGCAGCCTGGCACACATTAGCGACTACATGCTGCAGTGCCTGCGCAACGACAGCAGAGTTGCCCACATTTTAATGTGTGCGGACTACTGGGTTGCCTGCTGGATCCCCGGTACAAAGACAATGTGCCCACCTTACTTCCTGCACTGGAGCGTGATAGGAAGATGCGCGAGTACAAGTGCACGTTGGTAGACGCGCTACTGAGAGCATTCCCAAATGTCATAGGGGAACAAGTGAAAGCCCAAGGTGAAGACAAAGGAGGAGCAAGAGGTCGCCAACGCAGCTGTGTCACGGCCAGATACTCTGAGGGCAGGGTTAGCATGGTAGAGATATGTAAAAGTTTTGTCACCACGCCACAGCTAACTGCACCACCACCTGATACAGAACGTGTTAGCAGGAGGCAGCATTTCACTAACATGGTGGAACAGTAGGTGTGCACACCCCTCCACGTACTGACTGATGTTTCGGCCCCATTCAACTTCTGGGTCTCTAAAATGTCCATGTGGCCAGAGTGAGCCTTTTATGCCTTGGAGGTGCTGTCCTGCCCGGCGGCCAGCGTTTTGTCTGAATGTGTATTCAGCACGGCAGGTGGTGTCATTACTGACAAACGCAGCCGCCTGTCCACAGCCAACGTGGACAAGCTGACATTCATAAAAATGAACCAGGCATGGATCCCACAGGACCTGTCCATCCCTTTTGCAGAATAGACATTTATAACTACCTCCCCTTAACCATATATTCTTGTACTCCAGGGCACTTCTTTATTGAATCCTCTTTTTTTCATTTTACCATTATTTTGCCGGGCAACCCAAAGTTGAATGAACCTCTCCTCCGTCTGGGTGCCATGGCCCTGAGTCTGTGAATGAGGCCTGTGGCACTGCAGGCAGACATGAATCCTTTTTGGCTGTGATTAGAACATCAACTCCCATAGCATTCCCACCTGATGCCACCCCAACCTCCTATTCCAACTCCTCCTCCTCCAGGTTGCCAACTGATATTGGTTAATTTCTATTTATTTTATTTTATTTTATTTTAAGTCATTTCCCTATCCACATTTGTTTGCAGGGGATTTACCTACATTGTGTTGCCTTTTGCACCCCTCTAGCCCTTTCCTGGGTTATTTTACAGCCTTTTTAGTGCCCAAAAGTTCGGGTCCCTATTGACTTCAATGGGGTTCGGGGTGAATTTCGGGTCGAGTTTGGATCCCGAACCCGAACATTTTCGGGACGTTCGGCCGAACTTCTCGAACCCGAACATCCAGGTGTTCGCTCAACTCTAATCATTTCCTGAATAGACCAGAGCTATTTTGTCTCCTCAATGCCCATGGTTGAGCGTATTTCTTTCAGAAGCTTTTCCATATCCTCTAAAGGAAAACAGGGTCTACCACTAGCCTCCCCATCCTCAGAGAAAGATATAAATATAGAGATAAATCATCAGAGTGTCCAAACAAAGAAGTCAGGGTCAGATGAAAAATGTTCCTGTACAGACTTCTGGCGCCTTGTTCTAAGGTCTTTCTCCCCCGCAAGACTTTCTTGGATGACGGTGTACAATTAACTTTGGATCTAACTAATGTTTGGAGTCATTTATAAAAGGATGGTGATTCCTCAGCTACAGTTCTATCAACACAAGATTGACACATCTTCTTTTCCCAATCTGACGATAACCCAGTTTTATACAAGGCACATTCCTTATTCTTTTTTTTAGTAATCATTTCCCTAGGTCTTGTCTGGAAATATATCAATACAACTGTATTAGTATAAGGAAACATAGCATAAAGACCCAGGCACCCCGTCAGAGCTACCAAGACTGGAGGGACTGCAGACTCCTCAGTAAGCTTGTCCTCCTCCATGATTTCTTACTGCTAGCCACCAGTGCAGCTTGGGACGTCAGCCTGAGCTTGAAGCGCACTCCTGAGATGACGTCACACCCGAAGCAGCGAGCAAATCAGGTGACCGCTTCAGCTTCCTCCGGCCTTCTCACTGCCAGAAGCTCCTCCTCCTCCCCCTGGGGTTCGGCGTCCGTGCCTCTAGCGCATCAGTGATGCCGCCAGGAACTACAAGCACCAGCACACTATCACCCCCTCCTGAGTTAAGCTGTGCCTCTGCCCGCCCTCAGGCACACCAACTGATGCCGTCTTACTTGCCCAGGGCCTGCAGGTGTGTAGGGAGCACCACTGGAGGGAAGGACCTGAAAAATCAAACTGCAGGCTTCACCAGAGACAGGAAACCACACTGAATTGGGAGGAGAGTGTCTGCCCTTTTATTTCTGCAGGTTTCCTGTCTGTGGGGGTGGATCCTCTCTCTCGTGGTGCTGTCATGGGTGAAGGGAAAAATAATATAGTTAATCTGCTAGTTCGGTGGGCGACGTATACCCATTTATTGTGTGAAGTACACCTGCACTGCATACGTGACAGGGAAAATAATATAGTTAATCCGTCTGTTAGATTGGTGGGTGACATCTAACCAATTTTTGTGTGAGGTACACCTGCACTGCATAAGTGACAGGGAAATTAATATAGTTAATCCGTCTGTTAGTCTAGTGGGTGACATCAAAAAATGAGAAGAGCATCAAATAAGGGCCATGGCCCTAGTCGTGGTGCTGCTGGTGTTGGTGGAGCTCCTGTTTAGTGTTGATCACGAATTTTCGAATTGCGAATTTTAATTGCGAATATCAGCACTTCGAGAATTTGCAAATATTTAGAATATCGCAAAATATATTCGCAATTGCGAATATTCGTTTTATGCAAATTTGTTATGCAAATTTTCGCAAGCAAGAAAATAATGTCATTATTTTCTTGTTTGCGAAAATTCGCATAAAACATTCACATAAATTTGCATAAAAATTTGCATAAGCTGGTATTTAAAAGGTATCTTTTAAATGCCAGTTTATGCGAATTTTAATGCTAATTAATTTTTATGCGAATTTTCGCAAACAAGAAAATAATGTCTGGAGATTACGAATTTGCGAAGTTCCGAATATATGGCGAATATTAGACCAAATATTTGCGAAATATCGCGAATTCGAATATTGCCCCTGCCGCTCATCACTACTCCTGTTGCATGGAGAGTACGTGGTCGATCTGTGCCAGCTACACGCCCATATGAAACAACTTCCTCAGGTGCACGTAGGCGACAGAACGTTCAGCATTATTTTGTAGCCCTGAATACCAGTGTACGAATGGTGAGGCCAGAACAAGTAGAGGTGGTAGCAGATTGGGTGGCTGACAGTGTCTCCAGTTCCTTCACATCACCTCCCACCCGATCCCCTGCTGAAAGCGCAGAGTTGGCACCTGCAGCCCATGGGCATCTGTCTTTCATCTCACCACCTTGCAAATCAGCCAAGCAGTCTGAGCCCCAAGTAATGCAGCAGTCTCTTATGCTTTTTGATGACTCTGCTGGCAGGGTTTCCGTGGGCCGTCCACCTAGCCCTGCCCCAGAAGTGGACGTGACTGCAGTGTGCAGACAAGCAAAGAGGGCAGGGGTAAAGAGTGGGTGGAAGATGATGTGGAGGATGATAGGGTCCTAAACCAAAAACACATGGAATCAAGGTCATGCGAGTGACGTGTGAACTTCAGGGGATGAGGTGGTGGTCACACAGTGCCAGTCGCACAGCAAAAGAGGTAGCAGTGTGCAAAAGCAGAGTGGCCGTCCCCTAGCCAGTACACCTGCTACTGCCCACCACACTCAGGGACTGAGCACACCAAAGCCAGCTCCAAGGAGTTCCCTGGCGTGGCAGTTCTTCAGACAATGTGATGATGAGAAGACGTGAGTGGTTTGCAAGCTGTGCAATCAGAGCCTGAAGTGCGGCATAAATGTTCTAAACCTAAGCACCACTTGCATGACCAGGCATCTAAATGCAAAGCACGAGCTAGAGTGGTGTAAACACCTCAAAAACCACAAAAGATCTCAGGTTCCTCCTGCCCTCGCTTCTGCTGCAGTCTCGGCCTCTTTCTCCACCTCTGGAGTGAAAGAGGATGTGGCAGCAACGCTAGCACCTCTGTCACCAAGCATCTCCACAATGTCCCATGGAAGCGTTCAGCTGTCCATCTCCCAAACACTAGAGAGAAAGAGGAAGTACCCCCCTACCCACCGACGATCCCTGGCCCTGAATGCCAGCATTTAAAAATTCCTGTCCTTTCAAATGCTGTCATTCCGTCTGGTGGAGACAGAGACTTTTAAAAACCTTATGGCGGTGGCTGTCCCACAGTACGTGGTTCCCAGCAGCCACTACTTTTTCCAGGCGAGCCCTGCACAACCAAATGGTGGACAAAATAAGGTGTGCACTGCACAATGCCATCTGTGGCATGGTCCACATAACCACCAAAACGTGGCCCAGTAAGCATGGGCAGGTATGTTATATCTCCCTAACTGCACACCGGGTAAATGCAGTGGCGGCTGAGGCGGATAGCAGTTTGCCGCATGTCCTTCCGCCACCAAGGATTGCAGGACGTTTCTCTTTGCCTAATGTTGCCTCCTCATCCTACTCCGCTTCCTCCTCTACTGCCTCCTCATCCGGTCAGCTTAGTGCCTTCACCAACAACTTGAGCACAGCCAGGGGGAAACGACAGCAGCCTGTTTTAAAACTCATCTGTTTGGGGGAAAATCCACACACCGCGCAGGAGCTGTGGATGGGCATGGAACAACAGACCGATGAGCGGTAGGTGCCACTGAGCCTCAAGCCCGGCCTGGTGGTGTGCGTTAATGGGAGAAATCTCGTAGCCGCTCTGGGCCTAGCCAGTTTGATGCACATCCCTTCCCTGGTGCATGTGATGAATTTGGTGGTGCAGAAATTCCTGAAAAACGACCCCGATATGTCAGAGCTGCTGCAGAAAGTGCGGGATGTCTGTGCGCGCTTTCAGCGTTCTCATGCTGCTGCTCGCCTGTCTGCACTGCAGCATAACTTTGGCCTTCCCGCTCACCGACTCATATGCCCACAAGGTGGAACTGTACCTTGCACATGCTGGAGAGACTGTGCGAGCAGCAGCAGGCGATAGTGGAGTTTCAGCTGCAGCACGCACGGGTGAGTCGCGCTGCGGAACAGCACTACTTCACCACAAACGAGTGGGCCTCCATGCAGGACGTGTGTGCTGTGTTGTGCTTTTTCGAATACTCCACCAACATGGGCAGTACCAATGACGCGTTACTATGCAAATTCTATGTCTAATTGAAAAAATGCTTGGGGCGATGATGGAAGAGGATGTGGCACAGGAGGAAGAGGAGAAGGAAGAGGGATCATTTCCACGGTTATCAGGCTGCCAGTTAGGAGTTATTCACAAGTAGCTAAGGAGGGTGGGTTCCTGCACCAACAGAGGCCAGGTACACAATTGTCCAGCCATGGCACAGTTCTGATGGATGAGCAGGAGGATGATGATGAGGAGAAACCGTGTTCACAACAGGGTGGCACTCAAAGCAGCTCATGGGCATCACTGGAGCGTGGCTGGGGGGGATACAGAGGACACAGATGATACACTTCCCACAGTGGACAGCTTTTCGTTGCCTCTGGGCAGCCTGGCACACATGAGCGACTACATGCTGCAGTGCCTGCGCAATGACCGCCGAGTTGCCCACATTCTGGTTGGCCACCCTGCTGGATCCCCGCTACAAGGACGTGCCATCCTTAATTTCGTCACTGGAGAGTGATCAGAAGATGCGTAAGTTCAAGGGCATGCTTGTAGACACGCTGCGGATGGCATTACCACCTGTCACCGGTGGCTCAGTGGAAGCACAAGGTGAAGGCAGAGGAGGAGGAAAAGGTCACCAACGCAGCTGAGGCACCGCCAACACCTCAGAAGGGAGGGTTAGCATGGCCGAAATGTGGTAAAGCTTTGCCAGCACGCCACAACAACCAGCACCACCAGCTCAGCTGATATGGAACGTCTTAGCAGGAGGCAGCATTTCAGCAACATGATGGAATAGTACCTGTGCACACGCCTATACGTACTGACTGATGGGTCTGCCCAATTCAACTTCTGGGTCTCCAAATTGGGCACATGGCCTGAGCCTGCCCTTTATGCCTTGGAGGTGCTGGCCCGCCCTGCGGGCAGTGTATTGTCTGAACGTGTGTTTAGCTTGGCAGGGGGGTGATCACAGACATATTGCCTATGCCGCTCATCACTATTTTTCACCCGCTGAGATGCAGGATAAACTCAACTACTATCAAGACGTCCTATGTAGTCAGTTGGCCGCTGCCTATGTGTGCCATTGCCCATCCTCACAAAGTTTTGACCGGGGAGTCCCTACTGCACTTACATTTCACTGCCATGCTGGAGGGGGTGGGGGGACAGGAGCAGCACCACCTCCGTCAGCAGCAACTTAAGTCTGGAGTCTCTAATGAGCACTTTTCTTCACCCGCCTACTGAAGAATCCATCCACCAGCAGCAGTAAGACATGGAGCAGAATCTGAACAAGCAGGTGGTGGCATACTTGGACCGCACCCTGCCACCCACATCCAAGACTACTGGGCAGACAAACTTGATTTGTGTCCACAAATGGCTGAATTTTCCCTGGACAAGCTTTCCTGCCCGAACCAGTAGAGTAGCATAAGAGCGGCTGTTTAGTATGGCTGGTGGTATAGTTACCCCAAGAAGAACTCTTCTTTCCAGCCAAAATGTGGGGAGACTGACCTTTTGTGAAGATTAATCAGGTGTGGATCAGCCAGAATTTTCACACGCCAGTGCCTGATGCATCAGATTAGATTATTCTGGGTGCCACACCAAAACTTTGTCAAAAGAGACCAGTTTCTTCTAGTGACCTACTTCAGCCACTATTTGTAGCCTGGTTGGAAAACGATCAGACACATGATCTGGCGGCGTTATACCCATTACGCACCAAGCCTTTTCCTGGAAACCAAAGTATTTGGGTTCCGAGGGGAGTATGGTTGCAAACTGAAACTTAAACTAATTGACAGAAGGGCACCACCAGGAGTGGAGCCTGCGGCTTAATTTGATTCCACATGGGAAACCTCGCCCGGCCCAGACACTGAAAGGATTGACCGATTTATACCTCTTTCTCGATTCTGTGGGAGGTGGTGCACGGCCGTTGTGAGTGGGTAGAACGATTTGTCTGGTTCATTCCGATAACCAATGAGATTCCTCTGTGTTAACCAGTTACGTCACCCCCGACTGCCAGTGCAAGGACATTGTAGAGATATTATCAAAAACACTGGCCACGATAAAATATTATAGAAATTTTTTTTGTTTGCAGTAATGTTACATTGCAGAGTTAGTGCAGGGAATGGAGGTCAGCACCGGCTATGGAAAAATGTTACTGCAATTTTAACAATATTTTTATTTGCCCTGTAAAAGATTGTAGGTGAGGGCCTGCAGGTGAGCTGACCCTCCCTGAAGAAGGACATGAGTAGATATTGTGCACCGATCCCCAAACTCTTCAGCATCCACAGTCAGAAGAAGATAACGGTGGGGAATGGCAATTAGTGTTTCAGGAGGTGGATGATGTGGATGAGACACAGTTGTCAATGAGTGAGGGTCTTGTTAGGTCAACACAAGTAAGGAGGATGACCAGAGTGAGGAAGTGGAAGTGGAGATGGGGGACGATGACATCACTGACCCAACCTGGAAAGGTGGCTAGCCAAGAGAGGACAGCAGGACAGAGGGGGAGGGATCCATAGCACAGCAACAGGCTGGAAGAGGCTGTGGGGTGGCAAAAGGGAGAAGGCGGGCCACACCAAATAGGCCCGCAACTGTTCCCCCTTGTGGAAATCTCCCTTGTCAAGGGGTAGGTGTTCCGCAGTCTGGCCCTTTTTTAAGGAAAGTGGGGTTGATAAAAGAATTGCAATTTGCTAACTGTAACTGTGCTATACCAAAATAAGAACTCATAAATAAACAAATAACCATAACATATCTTACATCCTATTCATTAACTCTAACTCAAACCATAACAATAAAAACTAAAACCCGGGAACATAATGGGGGAAGACAGTACACTGGAGGCAAAATGAGTAGGGGTTGTGAACACTAGCAACCTCACCACTACCGGCATGATCCGCCACATGGCATCAAAGCACCCTAACAGGTGGCCCGAATACCTGGGTCCACAATCAGTGTCTGTGGGTCACACCACTGCCTTCTCTTCCTCCCCTGTGTTACATGCTGGGCTGGCCAATCCTCAGTCCTAGACACAGGCTTGGATGACTCCCGCCCTGCTGGGCCTTCAAATAAGATGAGAGGAACACACAGCAGTATTAACAGAGGCAGGACAACACTCTCCAAGGCCTGGGACAGTTTAATGACACCCCGCCAGCACCCTCACCTTGATGCGCAGCCTAGTGTCACAAGGATGGAAAAAAATGTGGAAGATGGTGAAGGAGTACATAGCAGGCCGTGTCAGCATCCTCAGTGATCCCTCTGTGCCTTACAACTACTGGGTGTCCAAACAGGACACGTGGCACGAACTGGCACTCTACAGCTATAGCTAAATGAAAAGTAACATGGAAGGTATACTATATTGGACTGTAGTATTCAAGGTAAATGACCATGTGGGCACTTTGCGATAAATAAGTGAGTTTTGGGTTGCAGTTTCGGGACTCAGTCTCTAAATGGTTCACCATCGACATTACTGTTTTAGAGGGTTAGCACACCTGCAGGCCCTCGGCTACATTCTTTTACTCAGTTTCATTGCGCCCAGGGCCATGGCCTCTGCGTGCACCATCAGCATCACGGCCACTTGCATGTCCCTTACTGGACGCATTCTTAATATTAAATGTTATATATTTTTAAAAGTATGTCACACGTACAGTAACGTAGGATTTGTAAGTGTATGCGCCAATAAATTAAAACAGGTATTTGGGATGCGCAGGAGATGTAGCCTGATAATGTCACAGAGTAGCATACACCGTCTTCGGATAAAGTTCAGTATATGTCAGTGATATGTATGAAATGCAAACACACTAGATGTTACACAAAAATGTACATTTCCCCAAAATACACTGTTTTCAACAGTTATACAGTATTTGACACAGAGAGGCACACTATGTGGACACTAAATGTTTCACAAATAATGTTCATTTCCCCCAAATACACTGGTTTCACCTGCAGTACAGTATTTGACACAAAGAGGCACACGTTGTGGACACTAAATGCTGCTCAAATAATGTTCATTTCCCCCAAATACACTGGTTTCACCTGTGGTACAGTATTTGACACAGAGAGCCACACGCTATGGACACTAAATGTTGCACAAATAATGTACATTTCCCCAAAATACACTGTTTTCAACAGTTAGGCCTCATGTACACAACCGTATGTGTTTTGCGGTCTGCAAATTGCGGATCCGCAAAAAAACGGATAACGTCCGTATGGCATTCATTTTTTATTTTTGCGGATCCGTTATTTTTGCGGATCCATTGTAATAATGCCTATCCTTGTCTGCAAACTAGAAAACAATAGGACATCCTCTATTTTTTTTTGCGGGTTTACGGAACAGGCATACTGATGCGGATAGCACATGGTGTGCTGTCCGCAATTTTTGTGGACCCATTGAAATGAATGGGTCCACATCCTATCAGCAAAAAAAATGGAATGGACAAGGAAACAAAATACAGTTGTGTGCATGAGGCCTTATACAGTATTTGACACAGAGAGGCACACGCTGTGGACACTAGATTAGACCCAGATTATTTAGATTTGCGCATCAGACTCTCTTTTCGGATGATACCCCCCAAATCACACCATTTTAGATAGAAGACACCCCAAAGTATTTGCGGTGGGGCATGGTGAGTTCATGTATCATTTCATTTTTTTTCATAAGTTAGCGGAAAATGACACTTTCTGAGAAAAAAAAAAAAAAAGTTTCAATTTCTGATAACTTCTGGCAAAAAAAAAAAAAAATCTCAGAAGGACTCAATATGCCCCTCAGTGAATACCTTGGGGTGTCTACTTTCCGAAATGGGGTCATTTGTGGGGTGTGTTTACTGTTCTGGCATTTTGGGCGGGGCTAAATTGTGAGCCGCCATGTAAAACCTAAAGGTACTCGTTGGAATTTAGGCCCCTTTGCGCACCCAGGCTGCAAAAAAGTGTCACTTATGTGGTATCGCCGTACTCAGGAGAAGTAGGGCAATGTGTTTTAGGGTGTATTTTTACATATACCCATGTTGGGTGAGAGAAATATCTCTGTAAATTGACAACTTTGTATAAAATTTTTTAAAAGTTGTCGTTTACAGAGATATTCTTCACACAGAGTATGGGTATATATAAAAATACACCCCAAAACACATTGCCCTTCTTCTCCTGAGTACGGCGATACCACATGTGTGCCAGTTTTTTGCAGCCAAGATGCGCAAAGGGGCCCTAAAACCAATGAGTACCTTTAGGATTTCACAGGCCATTTTTACGCATTTGGATTCTCACGCTTTAGGACCCCTAAAATGCCAGGGCAGTATAAATACCCCACATGTGACCCCATTTTGGAAAGAAGACACCCCAAGGTATTCCGTGAGGGGTATGGCGAGTTCACAGAAAAAAAAATTTTGGCACAAGTTAGCGGAAATTGATTTTTTTTTTTTTTTTTTACAGTCTCATATTCCACTGACTTGTGACAAAAAATAAAATTTAGCATGAACTCGCCATACCTCTCAGCGAATACCTTGGGGTGTCTTCTTTCTAAAATGGGGTCACATGTGGGGTATTTATACTGTCCTGGCATTTGAGGGTCTCCGCAATAATTACACGTATGGCCAGCATTAGGAGTATCTGTGATTCTCCTTATATTGAGCATACGGGTAATGAGATTTTTTTTTTCGGTTCAGCCTCTGCGCTGAAAAAAAAAAATAATGAACGGCACAGATTTTTTCATTCGCATCGGTCAATGTGGATGAAAAAATCTCTGCCAAAATCAGTGACTGCGGTGCGGTGGGCTGGGCGCTAGCTACCTAACAAGTAGCTAACTGACTGGCGGTGATAGGGGACCCTTATGCCCCATTCACACGTCCGAAATTCTGTTTGCGGAACGGAATTGCGGACCCATTCATTTCTATGGGGACAGACTTTGTCCCGCTCGGATCCGGAATTACGGATCCGCGCTTCCGGGTCTGCACTTCCTTTCCGCAAAAATATAGAACATGTCCTATTCTTGTCTGCAATTGCGGACAAGAAAAAGCATTTTCTATATAGTTCTGGCAATGTGCGGATCTGCAAAATGCGGAAAGCACATGGCCGGTGTCCGTGTTTTGAGGATCTGCGAATCGGATCCGCAAAACACATATGGACGTCTGAATGGAGCCTTACAAGGGGTGTGATCAATGACAGGGGGGTGATCAGGGGGTCTAGATGGGGTGATCAAGGGGTTAATAGGTGAGGGGGTGGGGGGTTAGTGTAGTGTTTGGTGCAACTTTACAGTAGTTCCTGGTCCTCTGGTGGTCGATCCCAGCAAATGGGACCACCAGAGGACCAGGTAGCAGCTATATCAGACGCTGTTCACAAAACAGCGTCTGATATAGCTGTTTGATGCGATATAATTCACATCTACAGCCTGCCAGCGATGGATCATCGCTGGCAGGCTGTAGCCTAACTGTCGAGACGCGCTTCTCTGTGAACGTGCGCGCGTTCACAGGAAGTCTCGGCTCTCACGAGATGACGCGCCGACGCGTCATCTCAGAGCTACAGGACCGCCGCAGGACGCATCCCTGCGTTAGGCGGTCCTGTACTGCTTAAATACAGAAAATGTTTTCAGATGCCGGACACCATCTGTCACATAAACCCCCAAAATATGAACAGTATATTATGCCCAGATTAATGTTATTTGAAATACAGAAACTGTTTGGGGAGGCCGGACAGTATATGTCACATAAATCCACAGAATATGGACACCATTAGACGCAGAGTAATGGAATTTGCGATACAGACACATAAATATCTAGCTGCTGTGAAACACACCCAGTAGTCATTAAAAGGCATTGTGGGGTCTTTGAAAAGCTTTTGGTATTAAATACAGCAAACTTCTCTCCCTGCACTATCTGTCCTTCCTTAGCACGGATGTTCCTGACACTGCTGTTAAATATATTATTGATCTAAAATACATACACACACAGAAGTCCTTAAAAGGCCTTTTGGATCTTTGAAAATCTTTCTCTAATTAAAATTGCTGAAATTCGCTCCCTTCTCTGTCTTTCCCTTCCTACCCAATGCTCTCCCTGACTATGACTGATCCGAGCACATGTCATCGGGTGCTATAAAACCTCCGATGACGCGTTCTGGCCAGCCAATCACTGTAATGCCGGCAGCTAACATGGCTACTGTCATTAAAGTGAGGGCAGTACTTAAATGCACCTTTATTGGCTGCTTAAAACTCGCGAAAAGTGCGGGGCGGAGACTTGAACATTTCTCTCGAGCACATGCGATACTCGGCCGAGTACCGCCATATGCCGAGCATAGAGATGCTCGAGCCGAACCGGTACTCGGCCGAGCATGCTCGCTCATCACTAGTCACAGCCCTAGAAATACCGTAGGCATCTTAGATTCAGACATTTTACAGCGTTCTTGAGTGCAGGGACAGACGTTAGAAGGCGCTATTGACAGCAATTGGAAAAACCTCATTGTTAAAAAAAAAACTGAAAAAATGATTTATAAGTAGGGATGAGCGAACTCAGTGAAGTTCGGGTTCAGGTCGAACCCGAACCCGAACCCCATTAAAGTCAATGGGGAACCTAGCTTTACTTTATCCTTTTACTTCACTTATAAATAGGGTTGAGCGAACCCGAACTGCAAAGTTCAGGTTCGTTCCGAACTTTGAGATTTCGGGTACCCGGACTCTTTTACTAAAGTTCGGGTTTGGGTTGACGTCATCGCTAGAGATGAGCGAACACCTGGATGTTCGGGTTCGAGAGGTTCGGCCGAACTTCCGGAAAATGTCCGGGTTCGTGATCCGAACTCAACCCGAACTTCATCCCGAACCCGAACCCCATAGAAGTCAATGGGGACCCGAACTTTTGGGCACTAAAAAGGCTGTAAAAGACTCCCGGAAAGGGCTAGAGGGCTGCAAAAGGCAGCAAAATGTAGGTAAATCCCCTGCAAACTAATTTAGATAGGAAAATGAATTAAAATAAAATAAAATAAATAAAAATTAACCAATATCAATTGGAGAGAGGTCCCACAGCAAGGAATCATGCGTCATATCACCCACCACCGGAGAAGGCCACTCTCATTTATTTTGGACCAGCACCCAGACAGAGGATACAGGTCCCACAGCAAGGAATCATGCGTCATATCAACCACCACCGGAGAAGGCCACTCTCATTTATTTTGGACCAGCACCCAGAAAGAGGAGAGAGGTCCCACAGCAAGGAATCATGCCTCATATCAACCACCACCGGAGAAGGCCACTCTCATTTATTTGGGACCAGCAACCAGACAGAGGATACAGGTCCCACAGCAAGGAATCATGCGTCATATCAACCACCACCGGAGAAGGCCACTCTCATGTATTTTGGACCAGCACCCAGACAGAGGAGAGAGGTCCCACAGCAAGGAATCATGCGTCATATCAACCCCCACCGGAGAAGGCCACTCTCATTTATTTTGGACCAGCACCCAGACAGAGGATACAGGTCCCACAGCAAGGAATCATGCGTCATATCAACCACCACCAGAGAAGGCCACTCTCATTTATTTTGTACAAGCACCCAGACAGAGGATACAGGTCCCACAGCAAGGAATCATGCGTCATATCAACCAACACCGGAGAAGGCCACTCTCATTTATTTTGGACCAGCACCCAGACAGAGGAGAGAGGTCCCACATCAAGGAATCATGCGTCATATCAACCCCCACCGGAGAAGGCCACTCTCATTTATTTTGGACCAGCACCCAGACAGAGGATACAGGTCCCACAGCAAGGAATCATGCGTCATATCAACCACCACCGGAGAAGGCCACTCTAATGTATTTTGGACCAGCACCCAGACAGAGGAGAGAGGTCCCACATCAAGGAATCATGCCTCATATCAACCACCACCGGAGAAGGCCACTCTCATTTATTTGGGACCAGCACCCAGACAGAGGATACAGGTCCCACAGCAAGGAATCATGCGTCATATCAACCACCACCGGAGAAGGCCACTCTCATGTATTTTGGACCAGCACCCAGACAGAGGAGAGAGGTCCCACATCAAGGAATCATGCGTCATATCAACCCCCACCGGAGAAGGCCACTCTCATTTATTTTGGACCAGCACCCAGACAGAGGATACAGGTCCCACAGCAAGGAATCATGCGTCATATCAACCACCACCAGAGAAGGCCACTCTCATTTATTTTGTACCAGCACCCAGTCAGAGGATACAGGTCCCACAGCAAGGAATCATGCGTCATATCAACCAACACCGGAGAAGGCCACTCTCATTTATTTTGGACCAGCACCCAGACAGAGGAGAGAGGTCCCACATCAAGGAATCATGCGTCATATCAACCCCCACCGGAGAAGGCCACTCTCATTTATTTTGGACCAGCACCCAGACAGAGGATACAGGTCCCACAGCAAGGAATCATGCCTCATATCAACCACCACCGGAGAAGGCCACTCTCATGTATTTTGGACCAGCACCCAGACAGAGGAGAGAGGTCCCACATCAAGGAATCATGCGTCATATCAACCACCACCGGAGAAGGCCACTCTCATTTATTTTGGACCAGCACCCAGACAGAGGATACAGGTCCCACAGCAAGGAATCATGCCTCATATCAACCACCACCGGAGAAGGCCACTCTCATGTATTTTGGACCAGCACCCAGACAGAGGAGAGAGGTCCCACATCAAGGAATCATGCGTCATATCAACCACCACCGGAGAAGGCCACTCTCATTTATTTTGGACCAGCACCCAGACAGAGGATACAGGTCCCACAGCAAGGAATCATGCGTCATATCAACCACCACCGGAGAAGGCCACTCTCATTTATTTTGGACCAGCACCCAGACAGAGGATACAGGTCCCACATCAAGGAATCATGCGTCATATCAACCACCACCGGAGAAGGCCACTCTCATTTATTTCGGACCAGCACACAGACAGAGGAGAGATGTTTTCACAGCAGAGAATCAGGCATTTAGATCACCCACCACAGGAGTAGGCCATCATTTAATGGGACCCCGGCAACCATGTCAGATGGCACAAACATCAGTTTCACATCACCCAGCACAAGAGAAGGCCACTTTGAGAGACTTTGACCCCTGCACTCAGACGGAGCAGAGAGGTTTCACAGCAGAGAATCAGGCATTTAGATCACCCACCACAGGAGTAGGCCATCATTTAATGGGACCCCGGCAACCATGTCAGATGGCACAAACATCAGTTTCACATCACCCAGCACAGGAGAAGGCCACTTTGAGAGACTTTGACCCCTGCACCCAGACGGAGGAGAGAGGTTTCACAGCAGAGAATCAGGCATTTAGATCACCCACCACAGGAGTAGGCCATCATTTAATGGGACCCCGGCAACCATGTCAGGTGGCACAAACATCAGTTTCACATCACCCAGCACAAGAGAAGGCCACTTTGAGAGACTTTGACCCCTGCACCCAGACGGAGGAGAGAGGTTTCACAGCAGAGAATCAGGCATTTAGATCACCCACCACAGGAGTAGGCCACCATTTAATGGGACCCCGGCAACCATGTCAGATGGCACAAACATCAGTTTCACATCACCCAGCACAAGAGAAGGCCACTTTGAGAGACTTTGACCCTGCACCCAGATGGAGGAGAGAGGTTTTCACAGCACATATTAAGGCCTCATATCACCCACCACAGGAGTAGGCCACCATTTAGTTAATTTGACCCCTGCACCCATGTCAGATGGTACAAGCATCAGTTTTACATCACCCAGCACAAGAGAAGGCCACTTTGAGAGACTTTGACCCCTGCACCCAGACGGAGGAGAGAGGTTTCACAGCAGAGAATCAGGCATTTAGATCACCCACCACAGGAGTAGGCCATCATTTAATGGGACCCCGGCAACCATGTCAGATGGCACAAACATCAGTTTCACATCACCCAGCACAAGAGAAGGCCACTTTGAGAGACTTTGACCCTGCACCCAGACGGAGGAGAGAGGTCCCACAGCAGAGATTCAGGCATTTATATCAGCAAGCACAGGAGAAGGCCGCTTTCAGTGACTTAGGCCTTAGCACCGACACAGAGGAGACAGGTCAGATAGCACAAGCATCAGTTTCACATCAACCACCACAGGAGAAGGGCACTTTTAGAGACTTTGACCCCTGCAGCCACACGGAGGAGAGAGGTCCCACAGCAGAGATTCAGGCATTTATATCAGCCAGCATAGGAGAAGGCCGCTTTCAGTGACTTAGGCCTTAGCACCGACACAGAGGAGACAGGTCAGATAGCACAAGCATCAGTTTCACATCAACCACCACAGGAGAAGGGCACTTTTAGAGACTTTGACCCCTGCAGCCACACGGAGGAGAGAGGTCCCACAGCAGAGATTCAGGCATTTATATCAGCCAGCACAGGAGAAGGCCGCTTTCAGTGACTTAGGCCTTAGCACCGACACAGAGGAGACAGGTCAGATAGCACAAGCATCAGTTTCACATCAACCACCACAGGAGAAGGGCACTTTTAGAGACTTTGACCCCTGCAGCCACACGGAGGAGAGAGGTCCCACAGCAGAGATTCAGGCATTTATATCAGCCAGCACAGGAGAAGGCCGCTTTCAGTGACTTAGGCCTTAGCACCGACACAGAGGAGACAGGTCAGATAGCACAAGCATCACTTTCACATCAACCACCACAGGAGAAGGGCACTTTTAGAGACTTTGACCCCTGCACCCAGAAAGAGGAGAAAGGTCCCACAGCAGAGATTCAGGCATTTATATCAGCCAGCACAGGAGAAGGCCGCTTTCAGTGACTTAGGCCTTAGCACCGACACAGAGGAGACAGGTCAGATAGCACAAGCATCAGTTTCACATCAACCACCACAGGAGAAGGGCACTTTTAGAGACTTTGACCCCTGCACCTAGAAAGAGGAGAGAGGTCCTACAGCAGAGATTCAGGCATTTATATCAGCCAGCACAGGAGAAGGCCGCTTTCAGTGACTTAGGCCTTAGCACCGACACAGAGGAGACAGGTCAGATAGCACAAGCATCAGTTTCACATCAACCACCACAGGAGAAGGGCACTTTTAGAGACTTTGACCCCTGCAGCCACACGGAGGAGAGAGGTCCCACAGCAGAGATTCAGGCATTTATATCAGCCAGCATAGGAGAAGGCCGCTTTCAGTGACTTAGGCCTTAGCACCGACACAGAGGAGACAGGTCAGATAGCACAAGCATCAGTTTCACATCAACCACCACAGGAGAAGGGCACTTTTAGAGACTTTGACCCCTGCAGCCACACGGAGGAGAGAGGTCCCACAGCAGAGATTCAGGCATTTATATCAGCCAGCACAGGAGAAGGCCGCTTTCAGTGACTTAGGCCTTAGCACCGACACAGAGGAGACAGGTCAGATAGCACAAGCATCAGTTTCACATCAACCACCACAGGAGAAGGGCACTTTTAGAGACTTTGACCCTGCAGCCACACAGGAGGAGAGAGGTCCCACAGCAGAGATTCAGGCATTTATATCAGCCAGCACAGGAGAAGGCCGCTTCAGTGACTTAGGCCTTAGCACCGACACAGAGGAGACAGGTCAGATAGCACAAGCATCAGTTTCACATCAACCACCACAGGAGAAGGGCACTTTTAGAGACTTTGACCCTGCACCCAGAAAGAGGAGAGAGGTCCCACAGCAGAGATTCAGGCATTTATATCAGCCAGCACAGGAGAAGGCCGCTCAGTGACTTAGGCCTTAGCACCGACACAGAGGAGACAGGTCAGATAGCACAAGCATCAGTTTCACATCAACCACCACAGGAGAAGGGCACTTTTAGAGACTTTGACCCCTGCACCTAGAAAGAGGAGAGAGGTCCTACAGCAGAGATTCAGGCATTTATATCAGCCAGCACAGGAGAAGGCCGCTTTCAGTGACTTAGGCCTTAGCACCGACACAGAGGAGACAGGTCAGATAGCACAAGCATCAGTTTCACATCAACCACCACAGGAGAAGGGCACTTTTAGAGACTTTGACCCCTGCAGCCACACGGAGGAGAGAGGTCCCACAGCAGAGATTCAGGCATTTATATCAGCCAGCATAGGAGAAGGCCGCTTTCAGTGACTTAGGCCTTAGCACCGACACAGAGGAGACAGGTCAGATAGCACAAGCATCAGTTTCACATCAACCACCACAGGAGAAGGGCACTTTTAGAGACTTTGACCCCTGCAGCCACACGGAGGAGAGAGGTCCCACAGCAGAGATTCAGGCATTTATATCAGCCAGCACAGGAGAAGGCCGCTTTCAGTGACTTAGGCCTTAGCACCGACACAGAGGAGACAGGTCAGATAGCACAAGCATCAGTTTCACATCAACCACCACAGGAGAAGGGCACTTTTAGAGACTTTGACCCTGCACCCAGAAAGAGGAGAAAGGTCCCACAGCAGAGATTCAGGCATTTATATCAGCCAGCACAGGAGAAGGCCGCTTTCAGTGACTTAGGCCTTAGCACCGACACAGAGGAGACAGGTCAGATAGCACAAGCATCAGTTTTACATCAACCACCACAGGAGAAGGGCACTTTTAGAGACTTTGACCCCTGCAGCCACACGGAGGAGAGAGGTCCCACAGCAGAGAATCAGGCATCATGTCAACCACCACAGGAGTAGGCCACCTTTTGTTTCTTTGACCCCTGCACCCAGAAAGAGGAGAGAGGTCCTACAGCAGAGAATCAGGCATTTCGATCACCCACCACAGGAGAAGGCCGCTTTCAGTGACTTTGGCCCCCTGCACCCACACAAAGGAGACATGTCAGACAGCACAAGTATAACATTCATATCACCCAGCACAGGAGAAGGACACTTTTATGTACTTTGGCCCCGCCACCCAGACAGAGGGAAGGTTCATTCAACTCTGGGTTGCACCCCAAGATCCTAGTTAATTTCAAAAATTGATTTTTCAATGAAGAAGTGGCCAGGAGTACAAGACAACATGGTTTAAGGCAGTTATTAAGGACTACTCTGCACAAGGGAGGGTCAGGTCTTGTGGGATCCATGCCTGGTTCATTTTTATAAACGTCAGCTTGTCAACGTTGGCTGCGGACAGGCGGCTGCGTTTGTCAGTAATGACGCCCCCTGCCGTGCTGAATACACTTTCAGATAAAACACTGGCCGTCGGGCAGGCCAGCACCTCCAAGGCATAACATGCTAATTCTGGCCACGTGGACAATTTGGAAACCCAGAAGTTGAATGGGGCCGAACCATCTGTCAGTACGTGGAGTTGTGTGCAGACGTACTGTTCAACCATGTTAGTGAAATGTTGCCTCCTGCTAACACGTTCCGTATCAGGTGGTGGGGCAGTTAGCTGTGGCGTGGAGACAAAACTTTTCCACATTTCTGCCATGCTAACCCTGCCCTCAGAGGAGCTGGCCGTGACACTGCTGCGTGGGCGACCTCTTGCTCCTTCTCTGCCTTGGCCTTCCACCTGTTCCCCTGTGACAGTTGAGAATGCTCTCAGGAGCGCGTCTACCAGTGTGCGCTTGTACTCGCGCATCTTCCTATCACGCTCCAGTGCAGGAAGTAAATTGGGCACATTGTCTTTGTACCGTGGATCCAGCAGGGTGGCCACCCAGTAGTCAGCACACGTTAAAATGTGGGCAACTCTGCTGTCATTGCGCAGGCACTGCAGCATGTAATTGCTCATGTGTGCAAGGCTCCCCAGAGGTAAGGACAAGCTGTCCTCTGTGGGAGGCATATCGTCATCATCCTCTCTATCCCCCCAGCCACGCACCAGGGATGTGCCTGCGCTGTGCTGGGTGCCACCCCGCTGTGAACCTGCTTCATCCTCATCCTCCTCCACCTCCTCCTTATCCTCCTCGTCCTCCAGTGGGGGTCCCTGGCTGGCCACATTTGTACCTGCCCTCTGCTGTTGCAAAAAACCTCCCTCTGAGCCACTTCTAACAGACTGGCCTGAAAGTGCTAAAAACGACCCGTCATCCTCCTCCTCCTCCTCCTGGCCCTGGCCCACCTCCTCTTCCATCATCGCCCTAAGCGTTTTCTCTAGGAGACATAGAATTGGTATCGTCACGCTGATAACAGTGGCATCGCCACTGGCCATGTTGGTGGCGTACTCTAAACAGTGCAACAGGGCACACAGGTCTCGAATGGAGGCCCAATCATTGGTGGTGAAGTGGTGCTGTTCCGCAGTGCGACTGACCCGTGCGTGCTGCAGCTGAAACTCCACTATGGCCTGCTGCTGCTCGCACAGTCTCTCCAGCATGTGCAAGGTGGAGTTCCACCGGGTGGGCACGTCGCATATTAGGCGGTGAGCGGGAAGGCCGAAGTTCCGCTGTAGCGCTGACAGGCGAGCACTTTATGCAGCAGCTCTGACATGTCTGGGTAGTTGTGAATGAACTTTTGCACCACCAAATTCAGCACATGCGCCAGGCAAGGGATGTGCGTCAAACCGGCTAGTCCCAGAGCTGCCACGAGATTTCGCCCATTATCGCACACCACCAGGCCGGGCTTGAGGCCCACCGGCAGCAACCACTGGTCGGTCTGTTGTTCAATACCCCGCCACAACTCCTGCGCGGTGTGGGGCCTGTCCCCCAAACATATGAGTTTCAGAATGGCCTGCTGACGTTTACCCCGGGCTGTGCTGAAGTTGGTGGTGAAGGTGTGTGGCTGACTGCATGAGCTGGTGGAAGCAGAGGAGGAGGAGGAGGAGGAAGCCGAGTAGGAGGCTACAGGAGGCAAAGAATGATGCCCTGTGATCCTTGGCGGCAGAAGGACGTGCGCCAAGGAACTCTCCGCCTGGGGCCCAGCCACCACTACATTTACCCAGTGTGCAGTTAGGGAGATATAGCGTCCCTTGGCCGTGCTTACTGGTCCACGTATCTGTGGTTAGGTGGACCTTGCCACAAATGGCATTGCGCAGTGCACACTTGATTTTATCGGACACTTGCATGTGCAGGGAAGGCACGGCTGTCTTGGAGAAGTAGTGGCGGCTAGGAACCACATACTGGGGGACAGCCATGGCCATCAGCTGTTTGAAGCTGTCTGTGTCCACCAGCCGGAATGACAGCATTTCAAAGGCCAGTAGTTTAGAAATGCTGGCATTCAGGCCAAGGGCTCGAGGGTGACTAGGTGGGAATTTGCGCTTCCTCTCAAAGGTTTGAGAGATGGAGAGCTGAACGCTGCTGTGTGAAATAGTGGAGACGCTAGGTGACGGTGGCGGTGGTGGTGGTGGTGTCGGTGGCACATCCTCTGTTTGCTGCTCGGCAGGTGGCAACATTCCTCTCGAGGAGGAAGCCGAGGCAGCAGCGGTAGAGGGAGCAGGGGGAGCCTGAGCGGGTTCCTTGTTTTTAAGGTGTGTACTCCACTGCAGTTCATGCTTTGCATGTAGATGACTGATCATGCAGGTGGTGCTCAGGTTAAGAACGTTAATGCCTCGCCTCAGGGTCTGATGGCACAGCGTGCAAACCACTCTGGTCTTGTCCTCAGCACATTGTTTGAAGAAGTGCCATGCCAGGGAACTCCTTGAAGATGCCTTTGGGGTGCTGGGTCCCTGTTGGCGCTGGCCAATAGCAGACGAACTCTCTGGACGGCGGCTGTTCTGCTTTTGCCCCCTGCTCCCTCTTTGGCTTCGCTGTTGTCTCGGTTTCACCACTGCCTCTTCCTCTGAACTATTTAAGTCAGCGGCACGACCTTCAGTCCATGTGGGGTCTAAGACCTCATTGTCCTCTGCATCGTATTCCACCCAGTCTTCCTCCCTGACCTCCTCTTGTTCAGTCTGCACACTGCAATAAGACGCGGCAGTGGGCACCAGTGTTTCGTCATCATCCGAGACTCAGTCACTCTGCTGTGGTGGTATTCCCATGTCCTCATCATCTGGATACATAAGTGGTTGTGCGTCAGTGCATGGAATGTCTTCCACCGCTGAGGAAGGGCTAGGTAGACGCCCCTGGAAAACCGTGGGAGAAGAGTCTTCAAACAGAATAAGAGACTGCTGCATAACTTGAGGCTCAGCCAGTTTCCCTGATATGCATGGGGGTGATGTGACAGACTGATGGGCTTGGTTTTCAGGTGCCACCTGTGCGCTTTCCACAGAAGACTGGGCGGAAGACAATGTGGTAATCGTGCTGGAAGCACTGTCGGCCACCCAATCGACTAATGCCTGTACCTGCTCAGGCCTTACCATCCTCATAACGGCATTGGGCCCCACCAAATATCGCTGTAAATTCTGCCGGCTACTTGAGGGAGTTGGTTCACTACTTTGTGCGCCTGAGGCCGAACGGCCACGTCCTCTGCCAGCAACAGAGGCTCCACGGACACCACCACGACCGCGTCCTCGTCCCATAATAGAATGTTTCCTAATTGTTGCGATTCAACTCGCACCACAATAAAATATATTATTTTTTAGCCCCAAAATTCCCACACTGGAAGATATAATTCCTTTTTCCGGTATTAATTACAAGAAGACTGCTGCAAATTGGACACCAGAATTTTTAATATGCTAGTTTTGGTACATAGTTTCCCACACGGGGAGATATAATTCCTTTTTACAGGAGTAAAAACGTGAGGCCTACTGTTTCTGGTCTAACAAACACCAGATTGATTAAATTGGCCTTTTTTTCACCAAAATTACAACACTGGACGATATAATGCCTTTTGGCGGTATTAATTACAAGAGGACTGCTGGTATTTCAGAAAACCGGAATTTTTAAAATGCTAGTTTTGCTAGATAAATTTCCCACACTGGGAGAAATATTGCCTAAGCCTTTTTACAGTATTAATTACAACAGGAGTGCTTCTTCTGGTCTAACACCAGATTGATTAAATTGGCCTTTTTTTCACCAAAATTACAACACTGGACAATAATGCCTTTTGGCGGTATTAATTACAAGAACACTGCTGCTAATTGGACACCAGAATTTTTATAATGCTAGTTTGTGTACATAAATTCCCACACTGGAAGATATAATTCCTTTTTCCGGTATTAATTACAAGAAAACTGCTGCAAATTGGACACCAGAATTTTTAAAATGCTAGTTTTGGTACATAGTTTCCCACACGGGGAGATATGATTCCTTTTTACAGGAGTGAAAACGTGAGGCCTACTGTTTCTGGTCTAACAAACACCAGATTGATTAAATTGGCCTTTTTTTCACCAAAATTACAACACTGGACAATAATGCCTTTTGGCGGTATTAATTACAAGAACACTGCTGCTAATTGGACACCAGAATTTTTATAATGCTAGTTTGTGTACATAAATTCCCACACTGGAAGATATAATTCCTTTTTCCGGTATTAATTACAAGAAAACTGCTGCAAATTGGACATCTGAATTTTTAAAATGCTAGTTTTGGTACATAGATTCCCACACGGGGAGATATAATTCCTTTTTACAGGAGTAAAATCGTGAGGCCTACTGTTTCTGGTCTAACAAACACCAGATTGATTAAATTGGCCTTTTTTTCACCAAAATTACAACACTGGACAATAATGCCTTTTGGCGGTATTAATTACAAGAACACTGCTGCTAATTGGACACCAGAATTTTTATAATGCTAGTTTGTGTACATAAATTCCCACACTGGAAGATATAATTCCTTTTTCCGGTATTAATTACAAGAAAACTGCTGCAAATTGGACACCAGAATTTTTAATATGCTAGTTTGGGAACATAGATTCTCACACGGGGAGATATAGTTCCTTTTTACAGGAGTAAAAACGTGAGGCCTACTGTTTCTGGTCTAACAAACACCAGATTGATTAAATTGGCCTTTATTTCACCAAAATTACAACACTGGACAATAATGCCTTTTGGCGGTATTAATTACAAGAACACTGCTGCTAATTGGACACCAGAATTTTTATAATGCTAGTTTGTGTACATAAATTCCCACACTGGAAGATATAATTCCTTTTTCCGGTATTAATTACAAGAAAACTGCTGCAAATTGGACACCAGAATTTTTAAAATGCTAGTTTTGGTACATAGATTCCCACACGGGAGATATAATTCCTTTTACAGGAGTAAAAACATGAGGCCTACTGTTTCTGGTCTAACAAACACCAGATTGATTAAATTGGCCTTTTTTCACCAGAATTACAACACTGGACGATATAATGCCTTTTGGCGGTATTATTTACAAGAAAACTGCTGCAAATTGGACATCTGAATTTTTAAAATGCTAGTTTTGGTACATAGATTCCCATACGGGAGATATAATTCCTTTTACAGGAGTAAAGCGTGAGGCCTAGTGTTTCTGGTCTAACAAACACCAGATTGATTAAATTGGCCTTTTTTCACCAAAATTACAACACTGGACGATATAATGCCTTTTGGCGGTATTATTTACAAGAAAACTGCTGCAAATTGGACATCTGAATTTTTAAAATGCTAGTTTTGGTACATAGATTCCCACACGGGGAGATATAATTCCTTTTTACAGGAGTAAAAACGTGAGGCCTACTGTTTCTGGTCTAACAAACACCAGATTGATTAAATTGGCCTTTTTTCACCAAAATTACAACACTGGACGATATAATGCCTTTTGGCGGTATTATTTACAAGAAAACTGCTGCAAATTGGACATCTGAATTTTTAAAATGCTAGTTTTGGTACATAGATTCCCACACGGGAGATATAATTCCTTTTACAGGAGTAAAAACGTGAGGCCTAGTGTTTCTGGTCTAACAAACACCAGATTGATTAAATTGGCCTTTTTTTCACCAAAATTACAACACTGGACGATATAATGCCTTTTGGCGGTATTAATTACAAGAGGACTGCTGGTATTTCAGAAAACCGGAATTTTTAAAATGCTAGTTTTGCTAGATAAATTTCCCACACTGGGAGAAATATTGCCTAAGCCTTTTTACAGTATTAATTACAACAGGAGTGCTTCTTCTGGTCTAACACCAGAATAAGTTTATTATTACGGTGAAAGCTTTTTCTAATTTATATTTCTGGCACATAAAAAAAAAATAAAAAATTCTGGCTGACAGTATTGGACAAAGTAGTGGCACTGGCTAGCCTAGCTGGAACAGCACATTCATGGGATTTGCTATCCAAGTGGGTTACTTTCAGTTTCACCACTGATATATTAAATATCTTTGCAGTTAGTATGGGTGACACAAGCACAGCTGAACCCCTGATGTAGTATATCTATGAAAAAATCGACTATTACATGAGATTAATGGACGTTGTGGCAGCTTTTGCTGTAGCACCACAAGTCCCAAAATGGCCGCCGCCTATCAGCCCAGTAAGCAGCTGAATCGCTGTTGTTCTGATTCACAGGTGTCGATTTTTCACTTCTTTGGAGCTTTGGTTTAGACTCTAAAAAACTTTGCTCAATTGAGCTCAATTCACCACTTTTACCCTTAATATTTAAATCAGTAAAACTTCACTTTTATTAGTAGTTCTCTAAAAATGTTTGTGAGTTTTGACACACTTGTTAAAACTACTGCTCGAATTTGCACACTGCTATCGCACAGGTTGCTAGTGGTAACGGAGGGTGTGCACTACCCTCCTAACCTTCCCACAAGTTTGCAATCAGTGTATAACTACCTGCCTGACTAATCCTGCAGGGTACTCGGTGCTGTGAACATACACCTAAAGTAATAACTGTTTCCTACTCAGTGTTTAGCAACTGAGCAGAGCTAAAACCAACAGATTCTGTCCTCAACATGTTTCACCAGATAAACTGGCGTCTTCAGGGAAAGGACAGACTGTCCTTTCCCCTGAAGATGCCAGTTTATCTGGTGAAACATGTTGGGGACAGAATCTGTTGGTTTTAGCTCTGCTCGAGTTGCTAAACACTGAGTAGGAAACAGTTATTTACTTTAGGTGTATGTTCACAGCACCGAGTACCCTGCAGGATTAGTCAGGCAGGTAGTTATACACTGATTGCAAACTTGTGGGAAGGTTAGGAGGGTAGTGCACACCCTCCGTTACCACTAGCAAACTGTGCGATAGCAGTGTGCAAATTCGAGCAGTAGTTTTAACAAGTGTGTCAAAACTCACAAACATTTTTAGAGAACTACTAATAAAAGTGAAGTTTTACTGATTTAAATATTAAGGGTAAAAGTGGTGAATTGAGCTCAATTGAGCAAAGTTTTTTTGTTGCTATGGAACCCTCCCTTAATAGGGTCTCTAGTTTTTTTGTATTTGGTTTAGACTCTGTGGCAGCAAGTGCTGGCGCACCACAAGTCCCAAAATGGCCACCGCCGGTCAGCCCAGTTACATGTGCCAGTAAAAATCGCTCTGGCCAGTCTCAACAAAATAGTGACTTTCAGTGAACAGCTCAGCTGAGTTGTTCTGATGCACAGGTGTAGAAAGGTAGATCATTCAATCACTTCTTTATCCCTGCCTATCTCGCCCTCACAGAAGCTGCATCCTCTCCCTACACTAGTCAGAGCAGTGTGACGTGCGGCGCTACGTGACTCCAGCTTAAATAGAGGCTGGGTCACATGCTGCACTTGGCCAATCACAGCCATGCCATTAGTAGGCATGGCTGTGATGGGCTCTTAGGGCAAGATGTAAAACGCTAGCTGATTGGCTGCTATGCAGCCCTTCAGAAAGCGGGAAGAAATTGACGAACACCGGACCCGAACCCGAACTTTTTTGAAAATGTCCGTGTTCGGGTCTGTGTCATGGACACCCCGAAATTCGGTACGGACCCGAACGATTTTCGAACTGTTCGCTCAACACTAGTCATCGCAGGTCCTTTTGCAGGCCCTGAAGAAAGAACAGGATACCGGCTGCACGATCAAGTAGATGAGGTGAGTTTTTTTTATTTTAAACTACTCAATGGCCATCTTATTTAGCATTCTATCTTAAGAATGCTATTATTTTCCGTTATAACCATGTTATAACGGAAAACAATAAAATCACCCGGACACTGAACCCGAACTTCAGTGACAGGGACCGGGCACCCGAACTCTCAAAGTTCGGAGCGAATCTGAACTTTGCAGTTCGGGTTTGTTCTACCCTATTTATAAGTTAAGCGAAAGGATAGGGAGGAATAATTTCACAGCATTTTAGTACAGGGAGAGATGTCAGAAAGCGCTAGGGACAGTGCTAGAAAAGCGATTTACAAGTGCAGGGAAAGGATAGGGAGGAATCATTTCACAGCATCTTAGTACAGGGAGAGATGTCAGAAGGCGCTAAGGACAGTGCAAGAAATGCGATTTACAAGTGCAGGGAAAGATTATTTGGTGATCCAAATAGCCATTATACAGCTTTGTCATTCCAGCAATATGTTCACTTCAGCTATATGCGGTAAAAGCGTTTAGTGGCGTATTTCAGCACAAAAAGAAAAATATATACGCAGTTCACTTCTGCAGCTATATGTGGTGAAAGCGTTTAGTGGCCTATTTCATCAAAAAAAAAAATATATATATGCAGTTCACTTCTGCAGTTATATGTGGTGAAAGCATTTAGTGGCGCATTTCAGTACAAAAAGAAAAATATATACGCAGTTCACTTCTGCAGCTATATGTGGTGAAAGCAGTTAGTGGCGTATTTCATTACAAAAAGAAAATATATACGGTACACAGTTCACTTTTGCATTTATATGTGGTAAAAGAGTTTAGTGGCCTATTTCATTGCAAAAAGAAAAATATATACGCAGTTCCCTTCTGCAGCTATATGTGTTGAAGGCGTTTAGTGTAGTGTTGACCGGCAGGTGCCATATTCGATTTCAACGAAATTCGCGAATATTCGATAGAATATTCGTTTCATATTCGTCGAATATTCGTCATTATTCTAGTTATCACGATTAATATGTGATTTAAATAATCGCGTATTGCGATTGTAACTTAAGGCTACTTTCCTATTGGTTTGATATCTAGAATTAGCGAAGATGACGAATGTATTCGTCATATTCCTCAAAAAACATAACGAAGTATTCTCCATCTTCATTTTAGCTACCTATTCATCAACTTCGCTAATTCTAGCAATCAAATAGGAAGGTTGACTATAGAGACAGCTGTGTTTAATTCGCTAAGTGATTATATTACTTTAAAGTAATATAATCGCATAGTGAATTAAACACAGCTGTCTCTATAGTCAACTTTCCAAGCCAACCATAGTAAATCAGGTCTAAGTTGAAATCGCAATGCGATTAATTCAAGTTATATTAATCGCATTGCGATTTCAACGTAATTCTCAAATCCGACAGTACATTCTAGTATGGAGATGTTCCCATGGGGATGGGGACGCTCCATGAGCATGGAAGTCGGCAGAACATGCAACGGGCACTGACTGAAGCAGCCAGGAATCCTAAGGACAGGTAAGAACTACTTTTGGGAAGTGGGAAAGAAAATAATATAACAAAAAAAACAAAAAAAACAGCGAATATTCGAAATAGCGAATTTATAGCACTATATTCGAAATATTCGCGAATTAGTGAAATATTCGCAAAAAAAATTTGATATTCGAATATTCGAGCTCAACACTATTTTAGTGGCATTGTCACGACTGTGACTGATCCAGACAGGTCTAGGAGGAGAAGGTCGCAGCGACTTGCTACTCGCGATAGCTTGTGAGTTTGCTCCGTGGTTCAGGGTATGTCATCCGGGTTTTGCCTTGTGAACCTTTTTGTCCTGACTGGGAGTTTGTAGGCATTCTTCTCAGGTGAGTGCTGTCTGCCACTCCCAGCTACTATATTAGTTTCAGTTTCACTTGCAGTCATTGCCAGATATAGTCCTTACTTCCAGTGCTATTCTGACCTTTGAAGGAGATCGTTTGACGGTATTGCTGTGGAGCTCTTGTCTGGCGTGGACTGTCGTTATTGGGATCATCTTCTCAGCTCGTGACTGGATAAGTCTATCTCTGCTGGAGATTGTTTGTTTGTTGCTGTCTTCCCCTGTTGTTCTCCTAGACATGAGTGATGGTGACTAGTGCTCCCATCTGCCTTTCCCCAGTCTAGTCTTCTGAGGGTGACTCAGGGTTTAGGCATCCTGCTCGCCGCACGGGTTCACACCCCGTCTAGGGTATCAGGGCAGACAGGTGCTTAGGGTTTGTCAGGGGTGGCCGTTCTATTTCCCATCCGTAGATAAGGGACACCCTTCCCCTCCGTCTGGTGCGACACGACTGCTGCTGGTATAGCGGTCGTGACAGGCATATTTCATTACAAAAAAAAACACAGAACACAGAAGTATTGTATGCTGTGGGCTCAGCTCCACTATACATCGAGGACGAGCTACTAGAGGACGAGCTACTAGAGGGCAATTAGCAGCTACTGCCCAGCCAAGATGTGGAGGAGACATCCGCCACTTCCTCCGCTAAGCGGACAAGTAGTGATGAGGAGAGTGGCATGGGACGTGGTGTTGCAAGTGGTCAGGCTCCTGACCCAGAGACCGTTGATGAGGACATCAGTGATGTGCAGACACTACTCGATGATGATGAAGCCGATCGCACTTGGGAGCTGGGTGCAGAAGGGGCTTTATCATTATCAGGAGAAGAGGTTGGCAGCTTGCCCATGAGGCAGCGGCTGAGCAAGCAAGGTGTAGCATGGCTAGGAATCAGCAGGGTTGCAGCAGTGGGAGGTCGGGAGCCAAACGTGCCCGGGGTAGACCACTTTCTTCACATCAGCCTACCTGCCCAGGAAGTAGTGGTGCAGGGGTTCACGGAGAAAGCAGCGGTAGCAGTCACAGTGCTGACTGTTGGGAGGAAAAACCACCTACTCGGGGGTGTGGCAGTTTTTTGTGAACGTGGCCATATGTAGAATCTGTGGGCAGAAGTTTAAGCGTGGCCAGGGTGCCAATGTTGGCACTACGGCCCTGCATCAACATATGCAGCGTCGCCATACATTGGCCTGGGAGAACCATGGCTCTGATGTGGTGGTCCAGCCTGCCACAGCAACTGCTGCATCACCCAGTGGCACGCACCTGGTTTAAGGCAGTCAAGGCTCCACCACCTCAGCCGGAGGGAGCTGTCTGTCATTCCCATCTTCTGCTGGTCCAGATGCTCCTACTCCTCCTCCTTCTACTCCTCGTCAGTCATTCCGTCAGCAATCGATCACCGAAGCGATTGACAAGAGACAGCAGTATGCGTGCAATCATCCAACGGTGCAGAAGCCACTCTGTGGCCTCCTCCTGATGCTGCTGTCCTTTCCACACTCAGTCATTGTGCCACTCTGTGGCCTCCTCCTGATGCTGCTGCTGCCGCCAGCACCTCAACACTCTGTCATTGGGCCACTCTATGGTCTCCTCATGCTGCTGTCACCTACAGTCTCTATCATTGTGCCACTCGGTGGCCTCCTCATACTGCTGCCTCCTCATACTGCTGCCACCTCCAGACTCTGTCATTGTGCCACTCGGTGACCTTCTCCTGTTGCTGCTACTGCTGCTGCCGCCACCTCTAGACTCTGTCATTGTGCCACTCGGTGGCATTCTCCTGATGCTGCTACTGCTGCTGCTGCCACCTCCAGACTCTGTCATTGCGTCGCTCTGTGGCCTCCTGATGCTGCCGCCACCATTACACTGTCCTTGTGCCACTCTGTGGCTTCCTCCTGATGCTGCCGCCACCTCCAGACTCTGTCATTGGGCCACTTTGTGGTCTCCTCATGCTGCTTCCACCTCACCACTATGTCATAGGGCCACTCTGTGGACTTCTCATGCTGTTCCCACCCTCCCCACTTCATGACTGGGCCACTATTTTGCCTTTCGGCTTGGCTGACATTATCATTTATTTGACCTTTCTTCTGATCTGTCAGAAGGAAGGAAAAATTAGATGCACAACAGATCCCGTCTGTGTAGCAGCTGTAAGGCCTGTATGGTCCCATCAGAATTGGCTTATGATTTGGTAGCCAAAAGCAGGAGTGGGTACAAAACACAGAAGTTAGAATTTTTAAGAAATTCGCTCATCTCTAAATATGAACAGAACTAAAGAACAAATTACTGTACATTTAGCATTATTATACAGATATGCTAAGAAGTTATACATACAGCACTGGGAACCATTGACAGGCAGCGGATTTTCTTCTTCTTCTCGAAACACATACTGGAGCTGAGAAAGATATAGGTAAGTGTAATTATTAAAAGCTACAGTATAGTGACTGCCAAATTCTTACATACAAGTTCACAGCTTAAGGCCTCATGCACACGCGGTCCGCAAAATGGGGTTCCGTTGTTCCGTGACCAGTGTCCGTTTTTAGTTCCGTTGTGTTTCCATGGTCCGCCAGAAAAAAAGGAAGGAAAAATTGTAATTTAATTTTTATATCTCCACCCAGGATAATGGAACATATATGCAGGTCACGGACGCGGATGACAGTCAGATGTGCCTCCGCATTTTTTCACGGTCCCAGTGACTTGAATGGGTCCGCGAACCGCAGACAAGAATAGGACAGGTTATATTTTTTTGACGGACAGTTTTCACGGACGCGGAGGACAAACGGTGCATTTGACGAGTTTTCTACGGACCCATTGAAAACCAATGGGTCTGCAGAAAAGCACGAAAAATGGCTCAACGGACACAGTATCAAACAATGGCCGTGTGCATGAGGCCTAAGTGGTATAATTTATAAACTCATTAAAGGGATTGTGCAAAAATTTCAAGTTATCCCCTATCCACAGGATAGGGGTTAACTAACTGATCATGGGGGTCTGACTGCTGGGACCCCCACCAATCCTGTTGCCCTGTGCTGATGGATCAGCAGGCCAAGCAATCGCCCTACCGCTTGATTCATTCTCTATGATTGCCGGAAATAGCCAAATCTCTGTAATTGAAAACTTGGCACAACCCCTTTAACAGAGTGAGTGTACATTAGATATTTAGTATATTTTTTCATAATATAAATAAGATCTTTGGTTCTATATGGAAGGAATCCACTCATATATAATATATAAGCCTACAAAGGTTAACGCCTACAGATGTGTCCTTCCTTACCTTTTCACCAGTTTCAAGATGTTAAGAATAGCTTTGCATAAAAAAAAATTGTGTTACTCTGTATGATGTAAGAAATGCATGAGTTTTTTTCAAAGCTATTTCAAAATTGTGAAACGGCAAAGAAGAACACATTTGTGTAGATCTTTTGTGAACAATAAGTTGTCCTTTGCCTATAGTCATGATCGAAGAGATGAGTTGATGACAGCTCTATGTGATTATTAAACCTACATTTTTAAAAAGCCCCAAAATAATATTTTATAAAATCTGCTCTGGCATGTAGACAAAAAGGAAATGTGTCATCAGAAAATAACATATTGTTTAAATCATGTTTTTATGTTTAATATATTTTTGAAAGAATGTTTGGTGATGTTATTTCCATGTCACCATATTTAAACAAAAAACATAAAATCCTGAAGCCACTAAGAATAATAATAGGCGCCATTCGTGGTATGTACAGATCACTTTACTGCAGTCCCCTGCTTACAGTATCTATACACAGTGGTGATATCATTACAGGCAGGATTAGAATGACCGATAAAACAGGATCCACCTTTCACATCAGGTGATTATCAAAGCTTATCTATTCTTTCCTTATCTTCCTTCAGGCAGCACACACAAAGGGTTAATGTCTGGCCCCTCCCATCTAGGATAGAAGATAAATCATTAGTAAATCAGACTAAGGATACTTTCAGAACTGCATTTGGTGTGGATACGTCTTGTATCTGCACAGACGGATCTGCACGAATAATGCAAATGCTTGTATCCGTTCAGAACGGATCCATTTGCATTAGAATGAACAAAGTCAAAACAGATCCATCCTTAACACTATTGAAAGTCAATGGGGGACGGATCTGTTTTCAATTGCACCATATTGTGTCCCCATTGACTTACATTGTAAGTCAGGACGGATCCGTTTGGCTCCACATCGTCAGGCGGACACCAAAACGCTGCAAGTAGCATTGCATTCTGAATGGATCCTTATCCATTCAGAATGCATTGGGGCTAAACTGACATTTGGGCTGCTTGTGAGAGCCATGAAATGGATCTGACAAGCGGACCCAGAAATGTCAGTGTGAAAGTAGCCTAATTAAACCCCCTATAAAGGAGTGCACACCCACTAGGCAGATGTGTTTTTTTTTTTCTTCTGTCTCAGTGGACAATGAAGCTCACACATACAGAGGCTACTGCTGCTGTGAAGGCCAGTATGGTTGCTAAGCCTGATATTATACAGCTGGAAGTGGTTTCCAGAGTATATGTATCCAGAGGTGTATATAGAGAAGTAAGGGCCCCATAGCAAGGATCAAGCCAGGCATGGGAGCATGAAACACAGGACAAAAACGCTTTCTGCCTAAACCCCTTTCAATGACCCTTGGGCCATTTTTCCACTGCTTCATTTGCTAAAAGTTGTTCCTTTAGAGCAGGGATGCTCAACCTGCGGCCCTCCAAATGTTGCAAAACTACAACTCCCAGCATGCCCGGACAGCCTACAGCTATCAGCTTACAGCAGGGCATGGTGGGAGTTGTAGTTTTACAACAGCTGGAGGGCCGCAGGTTGAGCATCACTGCTTTAGAGGGTATAGTCCCGGCCAAGTTTTCACCTCCAGTAGAATAGGAGATAACCCCAACTAAGACTGGGCCCCCTCCTGCCCTGTGCCCCATAGCAGTCTGCCGCTATGGTAGTTATGCCCCTTGATGTATAACATATTATATGATTGAGCTGAGATTTATCCTGGAGTGTTCCTTGTAAGATTCTCATATTCAGAGGGTGTTCCCTGCAAACTATCAATGTATGTTTCAGGGTGTGTCCCTGTGAGAAGTGCTGGTTTGGCTGTTACAAGCACAGTTATTACATTCAGGCTTGCAGGCAGTGTCTCCATCTCAGGAGCCATTGTGGAGTAGAAGTATACAGGTGCAGCTGAGCTAAACTTGATGGTTAACATGTTAAGTAAAAAATGTATTTCAATAGTTTGTCACAAAATATTATGAGATGGTTCTGTGCCGTCTGGGTCGGTATTAGCTCAGCTATATCTGTGGCTCTGCACAGGTGTGAGATCTTACTGTAGCAGCAGAATCACAGCAGCTTAAAGGTTCATATGTAGCTTGTATGTATGCAGGCTCAGACTGGCCCACAGGGGTACAGGTGAATCTGAAAATGTATATAGTTGGCAAGGTTGGCACCAGTTTCCCAGGCTGAGCAGTGAGCCTGGGCTAAAGGTGTCTGAGTACACAGAAAAGGACTGAGAGGGAGATCCACAGGCAAGATTAGAGTGATTTCTCCCTGCCTGCTGTGACAAAGTATCTTGGACTTGAGAGTGTGTTTGCTCCCTGACTGAGCTGGTGTTTCCTGGTACAGAAGAGAGACTGCTGCAGTGTGAGGCGCTTACCAGAGGGGCTTGTGAGTGAACTCCTGCCCTGCCTGATGATATGTCCTGAGCTGCGGACTATCTCTGACCAGAGTTACAGAGACTACAAAGTGAGGCTTGCAGAGTCACCCCTGCCAGAGCTGAGCCACGTGGATGCCTGACCTGCGACCTAACACAAAGGATAAGACCACGCTGAGCCAAGCAAGCAAGCAAGCAACCAGATCAGGACCCAGACTGTATCTGCCTGCATATGCCGGACAGAGAACTGTGAGTGCACTGATGCTAATCTGAGTTAGGACATAGGGGAAGAGGATTTAGTTAGTACACTGTAGAAGTGCAACCCCAAGTAGCGGGGATAGATAGGAATATCCAGAACAAAGTAGCCTGCCATTTTTGTACTTGTTGTGTTTGCGATTCATTTGTGTCTTTATGCAAATTTCCATTATCGTTATTGTGAATTCTCAAGCTGTTCATACTGCTAATCTGATTTTCCGGCAGTTAGAGTTCTCTTTTAATAAAGCCGGTTTCTGCTTCAGCCTCCTTGTCTGCTGCACTGTACTTGAATCCTGCTCTACGGTCTCTTCCTCTGCTGACCGTTACAGGCCCCTAGTCTCCCACCCCCTGCACAAGTGGCACATAACTGCACTACATACATATATTCAATGTACAGCACCTCAACCAGCCTATGTTCATATAAAAAAAACTTGATAAATTATTAAAGAAACTCCACAGTTTATTATTATAGACACGATCAGAGCTGAGATGACTTCTAGGCATAGAGGAAAGCAAGGCAGTATCCTCTTCTCCCCAGGACATACCTTTTCAAAGTCGCTGCAGGGACACCCATATCATTTGGTAGCATACTGCTGCTGTGTGAACAGGTAATATTTGAATGTATCCGTATGGTCGGCCCCCAAAATAAATTTTACTGGTGGGCCCTAGGCACCCCAGTCTGTTGCTGTATGTATGTGTGAGCGAAATTCATATATTACAATTACAGAACTCTGCACATAATCCATAAAGCTAATGTTAGTATGTGCACCAACTGTGGACAATGTAGGATATGTCTACCAACTGTGGACAGCCTGTTCCTGAAAACATTGTAGGAGATGCCTGCACCATTGCCTCCGAGCTGAAGGTCTCCAGTGCAGAGGTTGTGGAATGGTTTACTTCTCAGCGGTCAGAAGCTTTTCACTCAGGTCCTTCCTGCTCATATATCTATAAGACCTCGCTTATCTACAACTCCTTTGACCTTCTCTCCTGCCTAATCTCATCTGGATGTGGACCCTGTCTCTGTGATAAAAAGGATTCTGAAGATCAGTTTTATGAAGGCGTACCATTATTTACCTTCATTATTAAAAGCTGTGCTAGCTCACCTTGAAATGGTTGTCCCTCGAGGGGATAAGCCCAAAATGGATGACAAATCAATTTCTAGGGTATTGCCTCATGATCCTATATTAAAGGCATGTATGGCAGGAGTGTGGTCCCAGAAAGGCAGGTAACGTTATGTGGGAACTAGATTACACCAGTGTGCTACAGAACCTGCAGTCTCAGCTCAGTGTGGAGACCCCCCTTAGGTAATATCCCAGGGGCCAATCTGGCAGGGAAGACTTTTTTTCTGGCAGTCTGTTATTCCCTGTCTGGGAACTTCTAGTCAGAAAGATTGTTTCCCTCCTGAAACATAGCAGTAATTCCTTGTCTATGGCAGAGCGCAAAGCGTCTTTGGCTTCAGTTTCCTAGTGACATAGGAACTGTTTCCCTATGAGGTCTCGCTTGGTCACTAAGATTGGGGGTCCATTCGCAGAATCATATCTGATTTTGCGGACCACAAGTTATGGATCCATAGGACACGGATGCAGCCTTGTGCATTCTGCATTTGCAGTTCAGAACATCCTGCCCATGATAATAATGCCCATTCATGTCCGCAATACGGATCAGGGTGGGACATTTTCTATCTCTTTTCGGGGCCATGGAATGGTTGTGCGGATGAGGACGACACACTGGGTGCTGTCCATGTCTCTCAGTCCCATTGTAATAATGGGTCCGCATGAGATATGTAAATTGCGGGACGTGTCGGAAAGAAAAAATACATTTGTTTGAATGGATCCTGAATGTGCCTCTGAGTTCACATGATCCCTATAGACACTTTGTGCAGAGGGACATTCAGTTTGTTCCTCACCACTAATTCTATTTAGAATCAATCGTTGTTAGAGGGGTCTCCTTTCTACAATATACCTCTAGGTCTAGTTTCATTCTTGTCATTTTTATTCCAAAGATAACCTAAGAGGGGTTCAGAAGGGACAGATAGAGAAGAGTAAGTTCTAAATGTTCAGTCTCTTCAAGCACTAGAAAGTAGAAATTTGGAACAGGAAAACATCAAATTTAGGAGACCAGGCTTCTGGTGGGAGCAAGATTACAAAACCTTTTATCAAACTGTGCAAAGATTACAGACAGAATCTGTACCCAGGTTATTCCCTCAGGTTAAAGAAATTGCCCCCCAAGGCAAATAAGTCAACTCTTCACAAATCCTCATATGGTGGTTGTTTCAGGACTTCACAGAAAAATCTTGACCTCTTTCCCAGGACATTTCTGGGTTCTTTTCAAGAGTGTATACAGTGACAGAGCCATAGGTAAAATGGAGTCTAGATTTGACGTGTCCAAACAAATATCTTCTGGAAGAAATTCATGATGTGGATTTCTGTTCTGTTATCAACATTCGCCAGCAGGACAATTTTATGGCCAGCCCATCATCAGGGTGCAACCGCCACTCCTGTCGCTAGTCAAGATCGCTATGAGGCCAGACAGCCACTCTGTCCAGTGGCGTTGCGAGGGGGTAGCGGTGGAAGCGGGCCACACCGGGTGACACCAGTCTGATGGGATGAGTCACCTGCCGGAGCCAAGTTCCCCCGGTAAGCGATCTGATTGCTAGCACTGCCCACATCCCCCGTCACCCTTCGTCGATATGTCTGCTGGCACCCCAAACCAAACACGCACCCCCCTCCCCCCCGTCGGCGATCTGTCAGCTTAACCCCCCACATCAGCGGTCTGTTTACTATCCAAACACCCCACAATTACCGCTTGTGTCGGTCGGCAGGCTCAGTGAAGGACGTGAGAGGAGCTAGAATATGAACAGCATTTGGTGTCTCGGTCAGCCAGCCAGCAAAAGTGGGGTGCACCTGACCTAGGTGAGCTGCTGCCAGTGGGGAAAGGGGGTGCTGGGGCTCTAAGCTTCGGGGGGGGGAGGCTTGGAGGGGTGACACCATTTAGCACCGCACCGGGTGACACCAGCCCTAGCCACTACACCTGTGTACAAATATCTACTTTCCTGACCTCTTCGATAGAAGCCGTAACATGGGCATTAGTGTACATTGCAAACCAGTATTGTTTCAGGAAGACACCAATCTTTATCAAGTCTGGTTCGTCTTGTGGAGATCAAGCCAGAAACTCGGGAAGACCTGTCTTGATGGCTTAGGCCCCATGTTCGTCCGCACCCTTTCCGCAAATCTGCGGAACGGGTGCGGACCCATTCATTTTGAATGGGGACGTGATGGATGCGGAGAGCACACACTCTACTCTCCGCATTTGCGGAGCGCGCCACTGATCTTCCGGCCGGTGGTTCCGCACTTATATAGAGCATGTCCTATTCTTGCCCAAAATTGCAGACAAGTATAGGCATCTCTATGGGGCTAGCGGCAAGGTGTGTTGCGGATCCGCAACACACTACGGACGTGTGAATGTGGCCTTAGTCTGAGAAATACTAAACAAGATAGATTATTCTGGCCATTCCAATAACTCTGGTCAGGAAGTACACTTCCACATTCTTTGAGTTCAGTGGAGATTGTCTCCTCAAGAGATGTATCTGTGATCCAATATCAGAGAATCGGGAACAATATATCTTGCTCCTCAGTTAGGGAAGGCTCAAGAATGAGTCAGTGGTGGGGCAAACAGATAATATCTCCACTATGTGCTATATTAACAACTGGCACAGGCAGGGGCAGATTAAGTGCATGATAGGCCCAGGGCTGTCTACCCAACATGGGCCCCTCCCTCCATTTCAAGTTTAGGTTTTTTTTCTGTATGAAGAGGCTGCGGTGCTTTGTGAGCGTCACAGTCTCTTCCTCGGCCATATGACGTCACATTCATCGTTCACATGGCCGAGGGGCAGCTCTGTCCCATCTGAGTGATTGGGTCTGAGCTGCAATACCAAGCGCAGTGCTATCAAATGGACAGCGCTGTGCTTGGTGAGGAGCAAAGAGGCTGCAGTGCTCACTGGAACATTGCGGTCTCCTCAAACAGCTGATTGGCGGGGGTGCCAGGAGTCTGACCACCACCATCTCATAACTTTCTGAGTACATATGTCATAGACGTTACCTGCAGTCCTATGTAACACCCGACATAACACAGTGAATTATTGTGTTATGTGGGGTGTTAGATAGGACTGCAAGGAACATGTACAACATTCTCTGCACAAAAAAAGGTATCACTGTTATCTGGGCTGTTACATAGGACTGCAGGTGACAAATTAAATTTTTTGTTGCCAAATTTAAAATGCATATGATTATGATAAAGACTTGGAGGAAAAGATGAGACGCAGGTCACAGTAGTGAGCCAGCTCTACATATAGGAGAATACAGCACCACATACCTGTTACATCCAGGGACATCTCCTGTCATGTAGACCTTCTCTTTCCTCTTCTCCTCCATCTGACCCAAACCGCCATGACAAATTCTTTCAGCCTCATCTTGTCTCTACAGAGTTTGTTTCACAGACACGTTCGATTTCTCATAATTGGGTTCATTTATCAAACATGTGTAAATTAGAACTGTCTTAGTTGCCCATAGCAACCAATCAGATTCCACCTTTCATTTTCCAGAGTAGCTGTCAAAAATGAAAAGTGAAATCTATTGCGATGGGCAACTGAGCCAGTTCTAATTTACACCAGTTTGATAAATGACGCCAAAGATCTCTATAGTGTCTACAGCAGTTATAATGTCCCTTACAGTGCCCCCAGTAATAATAACACCCTATATTGTGCTCCAGGTAATAATGCCTGTATAGTGTCCCCAAAAATAATGTCATCTAATAGCAATGCTCCCGCACTGCCCCATATAGTAATTCCCCCACACTGCCCCATATAGTAATTCCCCCACACTGCCTCATATAGTAATTCCCCCACACTGCCCAATATAGTAATGCCCCCACACTGTCCCATATAGTAATTTCCCCCCACACTGCCCCATATAGTAATTTCCCCACACTGCCCCATATAGTAATTCCCCCACACTGCCCCATATAGTAATTCCCCCACACTGCCCCATATAGTAATTCCCCCACACTGCCCCATATAGTAATGTCCCCCCACACTGCCCCATATAGTAATTTCCCCCACACTGCCTCATATAGTAATTTCCCCCACACTGCCCCATATAGTAATTTCCCCACACTGCCCCATATAGTAATTTCCCCACACTGCCCCCATATAGTAATTTCCCCAAACTGCCCCCATATAGTAATTTCCCCACACTGCCCCCATATAGTAATTTCCCTACACTGCCCCATATAGTAATTTCCCTACACTGCCCCCATATAGTAATTTCCCCACACTGTCCCCATACATTAATTTCCCTCACACTGCCCCCATACAGTAATTTTCCCCACATTGCCCCCATATAGTAATCTCCCCCCACACTGCCATAGATTAATTTCCCCCCACACTGCCATACATTAGTTTCCCCCCATACTACCATTGCCATCCATTAATTAATTTGCCCCAACACTGCCATCCATTAATTAATTTGCCCCCACACTGTCATCCATTAATTAATTTGCCCCCAGACTGTCGTCCATTAATTAATTTGCCCCCACACTGTCATACATTTATAAATTTGCCCCCACACTGCTATTGCCATCCATTAATTTGCCCCCACACTGTCATCTAATAATTAATTTTCCCCCACAACTGCCATCCATTCATTTGCCCCCATGGAAACATGCCTCTACTGTCCCTTCATTAATATCTGCTCCCCCCCCCCCAAAGTTAGCACACACAAAAAAACAACAAAAAAAGGCTAATACTTACCTGTGTGCTGAATGGTGGGGCAGGTGCGCGTACATCAAAGCCTGCACGTGCAACTATACAGGCCCACAATGAAGTCATCACGCACTCCGAGCTTCTACCACCACATAGGCCTCAGGCCTACTAGGCCTGAAGCCTATAGCGGTGATAGGCGGCGGGGCAGGAAACTATACGCTCCCGTGCCCCACCGCAGTATGTCGACGTTCGGTTCGGCGATGGGCCCTGCAGAGATGCTGGCCCAGGGCCACCAACCGAAATGCCCCAATTATAATCCGACACTGGGCACAGGACTCGCTCTGATCCTCGGAACAGTCAATGCAGTCAAATTATGACTTGCGCAATGAAATGTCAAACCGTAGACAGCCATCCACATTTAAGGTATTCTGAATGTTCAGGCGGATCTGTTAAGTAGGTCAGAGTTGAAGTCTCAGCGACTGTATTTTTAACAGATTGTGTGCAGAAGGGTTACCTCCATTTAGATGCAAGGAGGACAGCCTCCAATACAAAGCTCAAGAATTTCTGCTCCCTGAATCCAGCAAATTCACCAGAAAGAATAGATGGCTTGTCTTTCAGTTGAGATTTTTTCATCCAAATTTTCCTCCATTTCCCCTCATATCCTGAGTGCGCAGGAATACGAGTCTCAGTCATGATCCTTTACTGGCTAAAACTTTCCAGAGGAAATTATTGGAGGTACAGTCCAGCCAAATCTTCCTGTTTTTTTTACAGGAAGTTTTCCAGTTTGGGTTAAAACCTGACACTGTAAGGCCCTTTTTACACAAGCGAGTTTTCCGTGCGAGTGCAATTAGTGATGTGAACCCAAAGCACCCGCACTGAATCCTGACCCAATAATTTCAATAGATCTGTGTACATGAGCGTTTTTTTTCACGCATCAGTTCTGTGTTGTCCAAGACCCATTCACCTCTATGGGGCCAGGGCTTTGTGAAAAACGCAGACTATAGAACATGCTGCATTTTTCACGCAACACAGAGCTGATGCGTGAAAAAAAACGCTCATGTACACAGACCCATTGAAATGAATGGGTCAGGATTCAGTGCGAGTGCAATGCGTTCACATCACGCATTGCACCCGCGTGGAAAACTCACCCGTGTGAAAGGGGCCTAAGAGTGCCTAAAAGGGTTAACTCTGTCCACTTTTTGGCAGAGTACAGAAGGAAAGAAAAGGCATTGGATTATATATGCAGGGCTACTTGGTCTTCTCCATGCATCTTTACAAAACAATATAAGTTGGATGTATCTGGTGCTTGGGATTCAGCCTTTGACAGACAAATGATTATTAAAGGGGTTATGCACTTTGTTTAACCCCTTAAGGACTCAAACTTATTTCACCTTAAGGACCAGACCATTTTTTACTAATCTGACCAGTGTCACTTTATGTGGTGATAACTTTTAAACGCTTTTACTTATGCAGGCCATTCTGAGACAGTTTTTTCATCACATATTGTACTTCATGACACTGGTGAAATGAAGTAAAAAAAGTTTACTTTTATTTATTAAAAAAAATACCAAATTTGCCCAAAATTTTGAAAAATTAGCAATTTTCCAAGTTTCAATTTCTTTATTTCTATAATACATAGTAATACCTCCAAAAATAGTTATTAATTTACATACCCCATATGTCTACTTCATGTCTGGATCATTTTGGGAATGCTATTTTATTCCTTGGGGACGTTACAAGGCTTAGAAGTTTAGAAGCAAATCTTGGAAATTTTCAAAAACCCATTTTTTTAGGTACCAGTTCAGGTTTGAAGTCACGTTGTTAGGCCCCATTTTAGAAACTACACCCTTCAAGGTATTTAAAACTGATTTTCAAACATTGCTAACCCTTTAGGTGCTCTGCAAGAGTTATTGGCAAATGGAGATGGAATTTCAGATTTTCAAATTTTTGCCAAATTTTCCATTTTAACCCATTTTTTCCACTAACAAAGCAAGAGTTAACAGACAAACACGACTGTATCTTTATTTCCCTGACTGTCATTTACAAAAACACCCCATATGTGGTTGTACACTACTGTACGGCCACACGGCGGGGCGTAGAGGGAAAGGAGAGCCGTGTGGTTTTTGGAAGGCAGATTTTATGGACCGGTTTATTTACACCATGCGTGTCCTATTTCAAGCCCCCCTGATGCACCCCTACAGTAGAAACTCCCTAAAAGTGACCCCATCTAAGAATCTACACCCCTCAAGGTATTCAAAACTGATCTTACAAGCTATTTTAACCCTTTAGGTGCTACACAAGAGTTATTGGCGAATGGAGATGAAATTTCAGAATTTCATTTTTTTGCCAAATTTTCCATTTTAACCCATTTTTCCACTAATAAAACAAGGGTTAACAGCCAAACAAGACTGTATCTTTATTGCCCTGACTCTGCCGTTTACAGAAACACCCCATATGCGTAGAGAGAAAGGAGCACCGTGTGGTTTTTGGAAGGCTGATTTTTACGGACCGGTTTATTTACACCATGTCCTGTTTCAAGCCCCCCTGATGCACCCCTGGAGAAGAAACTCCCTAAAAGTGACCCCATTTTGGAAACTACGGGATAAGGTGGCAGTTTTGTTGGGACTATTTTTAAGGTACATTATGATTTTTGGTTCCTCTATATTACATTTTTGTGAGGTAAGGTTACCAAAAATTGAAATTCTGAAATTTCATCTCCATTTGCCATTAATTGTTGAGAAACACCTAAAGGGTTAATAAAGTTTGCAAAATCAGTTTTAAATATCTTGAGCGGTGTAGTTTCTTAGATGGGGTCACTTTTAGGGAGTTTATACTCTATGGGTGCATCAGGGGGGCTTCAAAAGGGACATGGTGTCAATAAAAAAGGCCATCAAAATCGGCCTTCCAGAAACCAAGTCTGTTCTTTCCTTTTGCGCCCTGCCTTTTAGTGATACAGCAATATATGACCTCAAATGTGGCGTTTCTGTAAACTGCAGTATCAGGGTAATAATTATTGAGTTTTGCTTGGCTGTTAACCCTTGCTTTTTTAACAGTGAAGACAGATTGAAATGGAAAAGTGCCAAAAATGATTGTTTTGGCACCGGTTTTAATTATTTTGTTTTGGACCTGTTAATCTAGGGGGTTAGGTCATGGGGAATTTTTATAGAGGAGATTATTACGGATGCGGAGATACCTAATAAGTCTACTTTTTTACTATTATTTAGGTTTTAGACTATATTATCCTTTTCGATTAAAAAAATTTTTTTTGTATCTTTAAAGTCTAAGAGTCATTTTTTAGCCGATTGTATTAGGTAGGGGCTAATTTTTTGCGGGATGAGGGGATAGCTTTAATGGCACTATTTTGGGGGGCATGTGACTTTTTGATCGCTTGCTATTATGCGTTTTATTATGTAAGGTGACCAAAAAAAAAAAAGTTGCACCCCCGTGTTAATCTAAGGGATTAGGTCATGGGGTATTTTTATAGGCCAGATTATTACAGACGCGGCAATACATAATTTGTCTACTTTTTTAATAATTTTTTAAATTATTTTAGATTTATAAACTATCATTTTTGAAAAAAAAAATTTGGGGTGTCTCATGTCTGAGAACCATAGTTTATATCCGATTGTCAGTGGCTACATAAAAAAGGGGATAATAAATTTAGTACTCCATGGAAGTGTGGTACTCCCTGAAGCAACCAATAACGCAGAGGCACAGATGATTGGGGCACGCGTCACACTGAGTGGTGGTGTCCTTTCGTATCCCCCTCCTGTGACACACTCTGCATCTTTTTAGGTTCGTCCCTTCTTTCCAGTATGGGGGACCAGACCTGGAAAGTGTTGGCCAGGGATGTGAAGGGTGCCTTCAGTTCCTGAGGTACTCCGGCCTGCTCTTTCCCGGTCAGAAAAGATCAGGTCCTTAAGGACTGCCTAATAGAATTGAAGGAATTTCCCTGTGTTGCCAGTGCTCCGCAACAGTACAAAAGAGTTGTACAAGGCAAACTGTACCAAGTAGGCCGGAACTTTTGTGTACCATGTCCGGGTTTTGCGCATGGCATTATATGGCTTGAGGACTTGATCAGAGAGATCAACTCCTTCCATATACCGATTGTAGTCAATGATACAATCGGGCTTGAGGATCGTTGCCGTGGTACCTCACACAGGGACAGGGAAGATGCCGTTACCGTGAATTGTGGTCAGTACAAGGACATCCCTCTTGTCCTTTCAACTGACCAGCAACAGGTTTTCACTGGTAAGGGCACGGGTCTCACCCCTGGCGATAGGTACCTGGAGGGGACGGTAGGGAGGCCGCGCTGACTTTTCCGCACGGTCCCACAAGCGGAAGTGGATCTGGCGCCGAGGACTTGAACAAGGGAATGCTAGTATAAAAGTTATCCACGTACAGGTGGTAACCCTTATCTAGCAGTGGGTACATAAGGTCCCACACAAGTTTCCCGCTAACACCCAGAGTGGGGGACATTCTGGTGGTTCAATACGGGAATCTCGCCCTCGTACACACAAAACTTCTAAGTGTACCCTGCGGTACTCTCACAAAGTTTGTACAGCTTCACGCCATACTTCGCCTGCTTTGAGGGAACATACTGGCAGAAAATGAGTCTCCCCTTGAAAGCAATGAGAGACTCATCAACCGCGACCAGGTACATAGGCCTCCACAAATGTGGCCCCAAAGTGATCGATGACCGGCCTGATTTTGTACAGGCGGTCATAAGCAGGATCACCTTGGGGTAGACATGCTGCATTATCTGCATAATGCAGGCATTTCCAGTGGCCTCAAATCTGGGATGTGTCATGGCCATACTGTAGAGTAGGGTCTGGTAGAGGACATCCCACTTCAGTACAGCCTGGCACTGGGTTTCTTGACTAGACCCATGTGCAGCATAAGGTCCCAAAACGTCCTCATTTCGGCTGCACTGACCGGCGTCCAGCCACCGGGCCTAGCCCAAAAAGAGCCCGGGTGTTGAGCAACGAACTGTTGGGCGTACAGATTAGTTTGCTCCACCATCAGATTCACAAGAGGGTCACTGAAAAAAAGACTGAAATAGTCGTATTCAGTGAAGCCCACTGTGGGAATCTGGATTCCTGGTTGACCAACAAAATCAGGAATCGCGGGCTGAAAATTCTCGGGGGAACACCATGCCAGTTCACCGGTTGGGGGCTCAGGTGAACTTATTTGGTGGGCGGGGAAACTAGTACGAGCCCCAGAGCTGCTCGTACTAAGGTGGGCCACAGGGTCCCTGACATGGCGGTCCCCTTGCTCCGTCTCCGCCGCCTTGGGGGCTCATCATCGCTAGTCACTGGGACTCACTGATTTGGAGGCAAGCTGCGCATATGCCTCCTCAGCCGAGAACGTCCGGCGGGCCATAGGGGAGTGTGTGTGGGTGCGTGTGTATGTGCGTGCGTGAGAAACTTTTTAGTGTGGGTGCTGGGGTCTCGATCGGCAGCAGGCTCTTCTCTCCTTGCTCTTCTGATGCAAAATGGAGGAGGAGGAGAGCAGGGGGAGTTAACCCCTCCCGTCTGTGCAGCCAATCAAATGCGATCCTGTGAGGTGATGTCACCATCACCTCACAGGATCTAAGCATGGTGATTGGTGGTGTCCTCTGGATAGATCATCAGCATCTGATCGGCGGGGAAACGATCAGCCACGGCCTTCTTACTGTTTACCACCGGCCCAGTGATGTCACAACTAGTATCAATTGGCCTGGGCCAGTTAATACTAGTGGTGACATCACTGGGCCGGCAGTAAACAGTGAGAAGGCCGCGGCGCTCCTGGAGCACCGCTGCCTTCTCAAACAGCTGATCTGCGGGGGTCCCGGGTGTCCAGAGGATAGATCATCAGTTTAAACAAAGTGCAGAACCCCTTTAAGGCTGCCCCCCCCCCCCCAGCCCTACTTGTTTTATAATGCTTTTCAGATCCCTTTGTGTGTGCTGCCTGAAGGACGATAAGGAAAGGCTAAATTTAGGGTACTTTCACACTTGCGTTGTTTGATTACGGCAGGCACATCAGTCAAACTGTATGCAAACGCATGTCATTTTTAGACTGATCAGGATCCTGATCAGTCTGATAAATGCATTGAAATACCTGATCAGGATCCTGATCCTGATCAGTCTGAAAAATGCATTGCAATACCGGATACATTTTTCCGGTGTCATCCGGAAAAACGGATTGGGGATTTATTATTTTAACATTTTTGAAGGTCTGCACATGCGCAGACCGGAAGACCGTATCCATAAATGCAGTAATTTTAATTAATGCCGGATCCGGCATTCCGGCATGTGTTCCGGAATTTTGGATAGAGAAAATACCGCAGCATGCCGTCCAAAAAACGTAAGAGGGACTGAACTGATGCATCCTGAATGCAATGCTCTCGATACAGAATGCATTAGGATTAAACTGATCAGTTTTTTTTCTGGTATTGCGCCGCTAGGATGGAACTCAATACTGGAAATTTTTTACGCAAGTGTGAAAGTATCTTATTGAAATTTATATTTCCTTGAGTCCAAAAGCAGCACATATATCCCTCCCTGAAAAATACATTGCTTGGAAAAAAACACATCTGCCTATTGGGTGTGCACTCCTTTATAGGGGGGTTAATTAGTCTAATTTACTAATGATTTATCTTCTGTCCTAAATAGGAGGAACAAGACATTAACCCTTTGTGTGCTGCCTTTGGACTCAAGAAAAGATAAATTTCGGTAAGCAAATTTAGACTTTCCTTGTACAAAGACCTCTGCACAGGTCACAGAGCATGCCCAGAAAACTCTCCCTTAGAAGTCAATAAGTGTCACGGGTAGGTGGGGATGTGAGGAACACCAAATGCACAAACAGTGACAGAAAGCAGACTAGGCCTCAAAGCTAGGGAAGAGGGAATGGTAACCCAACAATCCCTGAGCCTTTCCCTTACTGCTGACAGTATAAGCAAGTCCTGATGGTAAACCAACTTATACGCTGGAACCTATGCCCTGCTGATACTGTCGCACACCCTAACTTAGGGAGCAGGAGATGAGACAGCCGGGTCAATCCACCGTGAAGGGACCAGCGTCTACCTGAGACCTAAAAACAACACACACACCAAGGAGACAACAGGAGAACTTAGCTTGAGATTAGAGATGAGCGAACACCTGGATGTTCGGGTTGGAGAAGTTCGGCCGAACTTCCCGAAAATGTTCGGGTTCGGGATCCAAACTCGACCCGAACTTTATCCCGAACCCGAACCCCATTGAAGTCAATGGGGACCCAAACTTTTGGGCACTAAAAGGCTGTAAAATAGTCCGGGAAAGGGCTAGAGGGCTGCAAAAGGAAGCAAAATGTAGGTAAATGCCCTGCAAACAAATGTGGATAGGAAATGAATTGAAATAAAATAAATAAAAATTAACCAATATCAATTGGAGAGAGGTCCCATAGCAGAGAATCATGCGTCATATCCCCCACCACTGGAGAAGGCCACTTTCAGTTATTTCGGCCCCAGCACCCAGACAGAGAGAGAGGTCCCACAGCAAGGAATCATGCGTCATATCACCCACCACTGGAGAAGGCCACTTTCAGTTATTTGGGCCCCAGCACCCAGACAGAGGAGAGAGGTCCCACAGCAAGGAATAAGGCGTCATATCACCCACCACTGGAGAAGGTCACTTTCAGTTATTTAGGCCCCAGCACCCAGACAGAGGAGAGAGGTCCCACAGCAAGGAATCATGCGTCATATCGCCAACCACTGGAGAAGGCCACTTTCAGTTATTTAGGCCCCAGCAACCAGATAGAGGAGAGAGGTCCCACAGCAAGGAATAAGACCTCCTATCACCCACCATTGTAACAGGCCACTTTCAGATATTTAGGCTCTGACACCCAGATTAAGGAGAAGTTCATTCAACTTTGGTTTGCACCGCAAGATCATGGTAAAGTTAAAAAATGAGGATTCAATAAAGAAGTACCCGGAGTACAAGAATACATGGTTGAAGGGGAGGCAGTTATAAATGTCTATTCTGAACAAGGGAGGGACAGGTCCTGTGGGGTCCATGCCTCTTTCATTTTTATGAACGTCAGCTTGTCCACGTTGGCTGTGGACAGGCGGCTGCGTTTGTCAGTAATGACGCCCCTGCCGTGCTGAATACACGTTCAGACAAAACGCTGACCGACGGGCAGGCCAGCACCTCCAAGGCATAAAATGATAACTCTGGCCACGTGGACAATTTGGAGACCCAGAAGTTTAATGGGGCCGAACCATCAGTCGGTACATAGAGGGGTGTGCAGACGTACTGTTCAACCATGTAAGTGAAATGCTGCCTCCTGCTAACACGTTCCGTATCAGGTGGTGGTGCAGTTAGCTATGGCGTGGAGACAAAACTTTTCCACATTTCTGCCATGCTAACCCTGCCCTCAGAGGAGCTGGCCATGACACAGCTGCGTTGGCGACCTCTTGCTCCTCCTCCGCCTTCGGCTTCCACCTGTTCCACTGTGACATTTGGGAATGCTCTCAGGAGCGCGTCTACCAGCGTGCTCTTGTACTCGCACATCTTCCTATCACGCTCCAGTGCAGGAAGTAAGGTGGGCACATTGTCTTTGTACCGGGGATCCAGCAGGGTGGCAACCCAGTAGTCCGCACACGTTAAAATGTGGGCAACTCTGCTGTCGTTGTGCAGGCACTGCAGCATGTAGTCGCTCATGTGTGCCAGGCTCCCCAAAGGTAAGGACAAGCTATTCTCTGTGGGAGGCGTATCGTCATCATTCTCCGTATCCCCCCACCAGTGATGGGCCTGAGCTGTGTCAGGTGCCACCACGCTGTGAACCTGCTTCATCCTTATCCTCCTCCACCTCCTCCTCATCCTCCTCGTCCTCCAGTAGTGGGCCCTGGCTGGCCACATTTGTACCTGGCCTCTGCTGTTGCAAAAAACCTCCCTCTGAGCCACTTCTAACAGACTGGCCTGAAAGTGCTAAAAATGACCCCTTATCCTCCTCCTCCTCCTGGGCCACCTCCTCTTCCATCATCACCCTAAGTGTTTTCTCAAGGAGACATAGAGGTGGTATTGTAACGCTGATAACGGTGTCATTGCCACTGGCCATGTTGGTGTACTCGAAACAGCGCAGCAGGGCACACAAGTCTAGCATGGAGGCCCAATCATTGGTGGTGAAGTGGTGCTGTTACGCAGTGTGACTGACGCGTGCGTGCTGCAGCTGAAACTCCACTATGGCCTGCTGCTGCTCGCACAGTCTCTCCAGCATGTGCAAGGTGGAGTTCCACCTGGTGGGCACGCCGCATATGAGGCGGTGAGCGGGAAGACCGAAGCTATGCTGTAACGCAGACAGGCAAGCAGCGGCAGGATGTGAACGCCGGAAGCGTGCACAGACGGCCCGCACTTTATGCAGCAGCTCTGACATGTCGGGGTAGTTGTGAATGAACTTCTGCACCACCAAATTCAGCACATGCGCCAGGCAAGGGATGTGCGTCAAACCGGCTAGTCCCAGAGCTGCGACAAGATTTCGCCCATTATTGCACACCACCAGGCTGGGCTTGAGGCCCAAGGGCACAAACCACTCGTCGGTCTGTTGTTCAATACCCCGCCACAACTCCTGCGTGGTGTGGGGCCTGTCCCCCAAACATATGAGTTTCAGAATGGCCTGCTGACGTTTACCCTGGGCTGTGCTGAAGTTGGTGGTGAAGGTGTGTGACTGACTGGATGAGCTGGTGGAAGCAGAGGAGGAGGAAGCCGAGTAGGAGGAGGAGGCTACAGGAGGCAAAGAATGATGCCCTGTGATCCTTGGCGGCAGAAGTACGTGCGCCAAGGAACTCTCCGTCTGGGGCCCAGCCACCACTACATTTACCCAGTGTGCAGTTAGGGAGATATAGCGTCCCTGGCCGTGCTTACTGGTCCACGTATCTGTGGTTAGGTGGACCTTGCCACAGATGGCGTTGCGCAGTGCACACTTGATATTATCGGATATTTGGTTGTGCAGAGAAGGCACGGCTGTCTTGGAGAAGTAGTGGCGGCTGGGAACAACATACTGTGGGACAGTCATGGACATCAGCTGTTTGAAGCTGTCTGTGTCCACCAGCCTGAATGACAGCATTTCAAAGGCCAGTAGTTTAGAAATGCTGGCATTTAGGCCCAGGGCTCGAGGGTGGCTAGGTGGGAATTTACGCTTTCTCTCAAAGGTTTGTGAGATGGAGAGCTGAACGCTGCCGTGTGACATGGTGGAGATGCTTGCTGACGCAGGTGGTGGTGTTGGTGGCACATCCTCTGTTTGGTGGGCGGCAGGTGCCAACATTCCTCCCGAGGCAGAGGAAAAGGCCGAGGCAGCAGCAGAAGAGGGAGCAGGAGGAGCCAGAGTGAGTTCCTTGCTTTTAAGGTGTTTACTCCACATCAGTTCATGCTTTGCATGTAGATGCCTGGTCATGCAGGTTGTGCTAAGGTTCAGAACGTTAATGCCTCGCTTCAGGCTCTGATGGCACAGCGTGCAAACCACACAGTTCTTGTAGTCAGCACATTGTTTAAAGAAGTGCCATGCCAGGGAACTCCTTGAAGCTGCCTTTGGGGTGCTCGGTCCCTGGTTGCGGTGGCCAGTAGCAGGCGAACTCTCGTGGCGGCGGCTGTTCTGCTTTTGCCCCCTGCTCCCTCTTATGCTACGCTGTTGGCTCGGTCTCACCACTGCCTCTTCCTCTGAACTATAAAAGTCAGTGGCACGACCTTCGTTCGATGTGGGGTCTAGGACCTCATCGTCCCCTGTATCGTCTTCCACACAGTCTTCCTCCCAGACCTTCTGTTCGGTCTGCACAATGTAGAAAGACGCAGCAGTTGGCACCTGTGTTTCGTCATCATCAGAGATGTGCGGACTCCGATGAGGTGGTATTCCCATGTCCTCATCATCAGGAAACATCAGTCATTGTGCATCAGTGCCTTCTATGTCTTCCACTACTGGGGAAGGGCTGGGTGGATTCCCTTGGGAAACCCTGCCAGCAGAGTCTTCAAGCAGCATAAGAGACTGCTGCATAACTTGAGGCTCAGCCAGTTTCCCTGATATGCATGGGGGTGATGTGACAGACTGATGGGCTTGGTTTTCAGGCGCCACCTGTGCGCTTTCTGCAGAAGACTGGGTGGGAGATAATGTTGTGAACGTGCTGGATCCACTGTCGGCCACCCAATTGACTAGTGCCTATACCTGCTAAGGCCTTACCATCCTTAGAACGGCATTGGGCCCCACCAAATATCGCTGTGAATTCTGGCGGGTACTGGAAGCTGAGGTAGTTGGTTCACTAGGATGTGTGGCTGTGGCAGAATGGCCACGTCCTCTCCCAGCACCAGAGGGTAAACTAACACCACTGCGTCCGCGTCCCTTACTAGATGTTTTCCTCATTGTTACCGTCCACCAAGCACCACAATAAGAAAAAAACATATTTGGCCCAATGTATTGATTTCAAATTCAGGCCTTTTTTACATGCACCTGACACTATCTGCCTATTTATTTATGTAGCGTATTACACTAATCTAGGCACAGCAGTAACCACTAATTTAGGGAATATCTCTTTTAGGGCTAGTATTTAGGCCCTGGATGAAAGGAATCCTTTTATGGACAGATTTACACTTGGAGACGCACAGTAGCGTGTGAAAAATATGTAGGATTATGCCTTCAGCAATTGTATTTTAACACTTTGTGTATTATACCCTTTAACAGACAGAAATACAATGGGAGATGCACGGTAGCGTGTGAAGTTAGTGAGCATGACCCTCTCAGCACTTGTATATACACCTTGAGTGTAACATAGCCTTTAACGGACAGATTAACACTTGGCCTGCAACAACTGGAACACAAGATTCAGGGTATTGCTATATTGGCAAGTAAATTTCAAGCCAGAACAAAATATATGTTTTGGCGGACAGTATTATACTTTGCCAGCCAGTGCTGGGACACCAGATTCAGGGTATTGCTATTTTGGCAATTGAATTTCACCCCAGAACAAAATGTACCCTGTTACGGACAGATTTAAACTAGGCCTGCAACTGCTGGAACACCAGATTCAGGGTATTGCTATTTTGGCAATTGAATTTCACCCCAGAACAAAATATATGTTTTGGCGGACACTATTATACTTTGCCAGCCAGTGCTGGGACACCAGATTCAGGGTATTGCTATTTTGGCAATTTAATTTCACCCCAGAACAAAATATACCCTGTTACGGACAGATTTAAACTAGGCCTGCAACTGCTGGAAGACCAGATTCAGGGTATTGCTATTTTGGCAATAGAATTTCACCACAGAACAAAATATATGTTTTGGCGGACACTATTATACTTTGCCAGCCAATGCTGGGAAACCAGATTCAGGATATTGCTATTTTGGCAATTGAATTTCACCCCAGAACAAAATATATGTTTTGTCCCTTTTTACACAAGCGAGTTTTCCGTGCGAGTGCAATTAGTGATGTGAACCCAAAGCACCCGCACTGAATCCTGACCCAATAATTTCAATAGATCTGTGTACATGAGCGTTTTTTTTCACGCATCAGTTCTGTGTTGTCCAAGACCCATTCACCTCTATGGGGCCAGGGCTTTGTGAAAAACGCAGACTATAGAACATGCTGCATTTTTCACGCAACACAGAGCTGATGCGTGAAAAAACGCTCATGTACACAGACCCATTGAAATGAATGGGTCAGGATTCAGTCGCGAGTGCAATGCGTTCACATCACGCATTGCACCCGCGTGGAAAACTCACCCGTGTGAAAGGGGCCTAAGAGTGCCTAAAAGGGTTAACTCTGTCCACTTTTTGGCAGAGTACAGAAGGAAAGAAAAGGCATTGGATTATATATGCAGGGCTACTTGGTCTTCTCCATGCATCTTTACAAAACAATATAAGTTGGATGTATCTGGTGCTTGGGATTCAGCCTTTGACAGACAAATGATTATTAAAGGGGTTATGCACTTTGTTTAACCCCTTAAGGACTCAAACTTATTTCACCTTAAGGACCAGACCATTTTTTTACTAATCTGACCAGTGTCACTTTATGTGGTGATAACTTTTAAACGCTTTTACTTATGCAGGCCATTCTGAGACAGTTTTTTCATCACATATTGTACTTCATGACACTGGTGAAATGAAGTAAAAAAGTTTACTTTTATTTATTAAAAAAAATACCAAATTTGCCCAAAATTTTGAAAAATTAGCAATTTTCCAAGTTTCAATTTCTTTATTTCTATAATACATAGTAATACCTCCAAAAATAGTTATTAATTTACATACCCCATATGTCTACTTCATGTCTGGATCATTTTGGGAATGCTATTTTATTCCTTGGGGACTTTACAAGGCTTAGAAGTTTAGAAACAAATCTTGGAAATTTTCAAAAACCCATTTTTTTAGGTACCAGTTCAGGTTTGAAGTCACGTTGTTAGGCCCCATTTTAGAAACTACACCCTTCAAGGTATTTAAAACTGATTTTCAAATCAGGGATTAGGTCATGGGGTATTTTTATAGGCCAGATTATTACAGACGCGGCAATACATAATTTGTCTACTTTTTTAATAATTTTTTAAATTATTTTAGATTTATAAACTATCATTTTTGAAAAAAAAAATTTGGGGTGTCTCATGTCTGAGAACCATAGTTTATATCCGATTGTCAGTGGCTACATAAAAAAGGGGATAATAAATTTAGTACTCCATGGAAGTGTGGTACTCCCTGAAGCAACCAATAACGCAGAGGCACAGATGATTGGGGCACGCGTCACACTGAGTGGTGGTGTCCTTTCAGTATCCCCTCCTGTGACACACTCTGCATCTTTTAGGTTCGTCCCTTCTTTCCAGTATGGGGACCAGACCTGGAAAGTGTTGGCCAGGGATGTGAAGGGTGCCTTCAGTTCCTGAGGTACTCCGGCCTGCTCTTTCCCGGTCAGAAAAGATCAGGTCCTAAGGACTGCCTGATAGAATTGAAGGAATTTCCCTGTGTTGCCAGTGCTCCGCAACAGTACAAAAGAGTTGTACAAGGCAAACTGTACCAAGTAGGCCGGAACTTTTGTGTACCATGTCCGGGTTTTGCGCATGGCATTATATGGCTTGAGGACTTGATCAGAGAGATCAACTCCTCCCATATACCGATTGTAGTCAATGATACAATCGGGCTTGAGGATCGTTGCCGTGGTACCTCACACAGGGACAGGGAAGATGCCGTTACCGTGAATTGTGGTCAGTACAAGGACATCCCTCTTGTCCTTTCAACTGACCAGCAACAGGTTTTCACTGGTAAGGGCACGGGTCTCACCCCTGGCGATAGGTACCTGGAGGGGACGGTAGGGAGGCCGCGCTGACTTTTCCGCACGGTCCCACAAGCGGAAGTGGATCTGGCGCCGAGGACTTGAACAAGGGAATGCTAGTATAAAAGTTATCCACGTACAGGTGGTAACCCTTATCTAGCAGTGGGTAGATAAGGTCCCACACAAGTTTCCCGCTAACACCCAGAGTGGGGGACATTCTGGTGGTTCAATACGGGAATCTCGCCCTCGTACACACAAAACTTCTAAGTGTACCCTGCGGTACTCTCACAAAGTTTGTACAGCTTCACGCCATACTTCGCCTGCTTTGAGGGAACATACTGGCAGAAAATGAGTCTCCCTTGAAAGCAATGAGAGACTCATCAACCGCGACCAGGTACATAGGCCTCCACAAATGTGGCCCCAAAGTGATCGATGACCGGCCTGATTTTGTACAGGCGGTCATAAGCAGGATCACCTTGGGTAGACATGCTGCATTATCTGCATAATGCAGGCATTTCCGGTGGCCTCAAATCTGGGATGTGTCATGGCCATACTGTAGAGTAGGGTCTGGTAGAGGACATCCCACTTCAGTACAGCCTGGCACTGGGTTTCTTGACTAGACCCATGTGCAGCATAAGGTCCCAAAACGTCCTCATTTCGGCTGCACTGACCGGCGTCCAGCCACCGGGCCTAGCCCAAAAAGAGCCCGGGTGTTGAGCAACGAACTGTTGGGCGTACAGATTAGTTTGCTCCACCATCAGATTCACAAGAGGGTCACTGAAAAAAGACTGAAATAGTCGTATTCAGTGAAGCCCACTGTGGGAATCTGGATTCCTGGTTGACCAACAAAATCAGGAATCGCGGGCTGAAAAATTCTCGGGGAACACCATGCAAGTTCACCGGTTGGGGCTCAGGTGAACTTATTTGGTGGGCGGGAAACTAGTACGAGCCCCAGAGCTGCTCGTACTAAGGTGGGCCACAGGGTCCCTGACATGGCGGTCCCTTGCTCCGTCTCCGCCGCCTTGGGGGCTCATCATCGCTAGTCACTGGGACTCACTGATTTGGAGGCAGCTGCGCATATGCCTCCTCAGCCGAGAACGTCCGGCGGGCCATAGGGGAGTGTGTGTGGGTGCGTGTGTATGTGCGTGCGTGAGAAACTTTTTAGTGTGGGTGCTGGGGTCTCGATCGGCAGCAGGCTCTTCTCTCCTTGCTCTTCTGATGCAAAATGGAGGAGGAGGAGAGCAGGGGAGTTAACCCTCCCGTCTGTGCAGCCAATCAAATGCGATCCTGTGAGGTGATGTCACCATCACCTCACAGGATCTAAGCATGGTGATTGGTGGTGTCCTCTGGATAGATCATCAGCATCTGATCGGCGGGAAACGATCAGCCACGGCCTTCTTACTGTTTACCACCGCCCAGTGATGTCACAACTAGTATCAATTGGCCTGGGCCAGTTAATACTAGTGGTGACATCACTGGGCCGGCAGTAAACAGTGAGAAGGCCGCGCGCTCCTGGAGCACCGCTGCCTTCTCAAACAGCTGATCTGCGGGGGTCCCGGGTGTCCAGAGGATAGATCATCAGTTTAAACAAAGTGCAGAACCCCTTTAAGGCTGCCCCCCCAGCCCCACTTGTTTTATAATGCTTTTCAGATCCCTTTGTGTGTGCTGCCTGAAGGACGATAAGGAAAGGCTAAATTTAGGGTACTTTCACACTTGCGTTGTTTGATTACGGCAGGCACATCAGTCAAACTGTATGCAAACGCATGTCATTTTTAGACTGATCAGGATCCTGATCAGTCTGATAAATGCATTGAAATACCTGATCAGGATCCTGATCCTGATCAGTCTGAAAATGCATTGCAATACCGGATACATTTTTCCGGTGTCATCCGGAAAACGGATTGGGGATTTATTATTTTAACATTTTTGAAGGTCTGCACATGCGCAGACCGGAAGACCGTATCCATAAATGCAGTAATTTTAATTAATGCCGGATCCGGCATTCCGGCATGTGTTCCGAATTTTGGATAGAGAAAATACCGCAGCATGCCGTCCAAAAACGTAAGAGGGACTGAACTGATGCATCCTGAATGCAATGCTCTCGATACAGAATGCATTAGGATTAAACTGATCAGTTTTTTTCTGGTATTGCGCCGCTAGGATGGAACTCAATACTGGAAATTTTTACGCAAGTGTGAAAGTATCTTATTGAAATTTATATTTCCTTGAGTCCAAAAGCAGCACATATATCCCTCCCTGAAAAATACATTGCTTGGAAAACACATCTGCCTATTGGGTGTGCACTCCTTTATAGGGGGTTAATTAGTCTAATTTACTAATGATTTATCTTCTGTCCTAAATAGGAGGAACAAGACATTAACCCTTGTGTGCTGCCTTTGGACTCAAGAAAAGATAAATTTCGGTAAGCAAATTTAGACTTTCCTTGTACAAAGACCTCTGCACAGGTCAAAGAGCATGCCCAGAAAACTCTCCTTAGAAGTCAATAAGTGTCACGGGTAGGTGGGGATGTGAGGAACACCAAATGCACAAACAGTGACAGAAAGCAGACTAGGCCTCAAAGCTAGGGAAGAGGGAATGGTAACCCAACAATCCCTGAGCCTTTCCTTACTGCTGACAGTATAAGCAAGTCCTGATGGTAAACCAACTTATACGCTGGAACCTATGCCCTGCTGATACTGTCGCACACCCTAACTTAGGAGCAGGAGATGAGACAGCCGGGTCAATCCACCGTGAAGGGACCAGCGTCTACCTGAGACCTAAAAACAACACACACACCAAGGAGACAACAGGAGAACTTAGCTTGAGATTAGAGATGAGCGAACACCTGGATGTTCGGGTTGGAGAAGTTCGCCGAACTTCCCGAAAATGTTCGGGTTCGGGATCCAAACTCGACCCGAACTTTATCCCGAACCCGAACCCCATTGAAGTCAATGGGGACCCAAACTTTTGGGCACTAAAAGGCTGTAAAATAGTCCGGGAAAGGGCTGGAAGTGTGGTACTCCCTGAAGCAACCAATAACGCAGAGGCACAGATGATTGGGGCACGCGTCACACTGAGTGGTGGTGTCCTTTCAGTATCCCCCTCCTGTGACACACTCTGCATCTTTTTAGGTTCGTCCCTTCTTTCCAGTATGGGGGACCAGACCTGGAAAGTGTTGGCCAGGGATGTGAAGGGTGCCTTCAGTTCCTGAGGTACTCCGGCCTGCTCTTTCCCGGTCAGAAAAGATCAGGTCCTTAAGGACTGCCTAATAGAATTGAAGGAATTTCCCTGTGTTGCCAGTGCTCCGCAACAGTACAAAAGAGTTGTACAAGGCAAACTGTACCAAGTAGGCCGGAACTTTTGTGTACCATGTCCGGGTTTTGCGCATGGCATTATATGGCTTGAGGACTTGATCAGAGAGATCAACTCCTCCCATATACCGATTGTAGTCAATGATACAATCGGGCTTGAGGATCGTTGCCGTGGTACCTCACACAGGGACAGGGAAGATGCCGTTACCGTGAATTGTGGTCAGTACAAGGACATCCCTCTTGTCCTTTCAACTGACCAGCAACAGGTTTTCACTGGTAAGGGCACGGGTCTCACCCCTGGCGATAGGTACCTGGAGGGGGACGGTAGGGAGGCCGCGCTGACTTTTCCGCACGGTCCCACAAGCGGAAGTGGATCTGGCGCCGAGGGACTTGAACAAGGGAATGCTAGTATAAAAGTTATCCACGTACAGGTGGTAACCCTTATCTAGCAGTGGGTAGATAAGGTCCCACACAAGTTTCCCGCTAACACCCAGAGTGGGGGGACATTCTGGTGGTTCAATACGGGAATCTCGCCCCTCGTACACACAAAACTTCTAAGTGTACCCTGCGGTACTCTCACAAAGTTTGTACAGCTTCACGCCATACTTCGCCTGCTTTGAGGGAACATACTGGCAGAAAATGAGTCTCCCCTTGAAAGCAATGAGAGACTCATCAACCGCGACCAGGTACATAGGCCTCCACAAATGTGGCCCCAAAGTGATCGATGACCGGCCTGATTTTGTACAGGCGGTCATAAGCAGGATCACCTTAGGGTAGACATGCTGCATTATCTGCATAATGCAGGCATTTCCGGTGGCCTCAAATCTGGGATGTGTCATGGCCATACTGTAGAGTAGGGTCTGGTAGAGGACATCCCACTTCAGTACAGCCTGGCACTGGGTTTCTTGACTAGACCCATGTGCAGCATAAGGTCCCAAAACGTCCTCATTTCGGCTGCACTGACCGGCGTCCAGCCACCGGGCCTAGCCCAAAAAGAGCCCGGGTGTTGAGCAACGAACTGTTGGGCGTACAGATTAGTTTGCTCCACCATCAGATTCACAAGAGGGTCACTGAAAAAAGACTGAAATAGTCGTATTCAGTGAAGCCCACTGTGGGAATCTGGATTCCTGGTTGACCAACAAAATCAGGAATCGCGGGCTGAAAATTCTCGGGGGAACACCATGCAAGTTCACCGGTTGGGGGCTCAGGTGAACTTATTTGGTGGGCGGGGAAACTAGTACGAGCCCCAGAGCTGCTCGTACTAAGGTGGGCCACAGGGTCCCTGACATGGCGGTCCCCTTGCTCCGTCTCCGCCGCCTTGGGGGCTCATCATCGCTAGTCACTGGGACTCACTGATTTGGAGGCAAGCTGCGCATATGCCTCCTCAGCCGAGAACGTCCGGCGGGCCATAGGGGAGTGTGTGTGGGTGCGTGTGTATGTGCGTGCGTGAGAAACTTTTTAGTGTGGGTGCTGGGGTCTCGATCGGCAGCAGGCTCTTCTCTCCTTGCTCTTCTGATGCAAAATGGAGGAGGAGGAGAGCAGGGGAGTTAACCCCTCCCGTCTGTGCAGCCAATCAAATGCGATCCTGTGAGGTGATGTCACCATCACCTCACAGGATCTAAGCATGGTGATTGGTGGTGTCCTCTGGATAGATCATCAGCATCTGATCGGCGGGAAACGATCAGCCACGGCCTTCTTACTGTTTACCACCGGCCCAGTGATGTCACAACTAGTATCAATTGGCCTGGGCCAGTTAATACTAGTGGTGACATCACTGGGCGGCAGTAAACAGTGAGAAGGCCGCGGCGCTCCTGGAGCACCGCTGCCTTCTCAAACAGCTGATCTGCGGGGGTCCCGGGTGTCCAGAGGATAGATCATCAGTTTAAACAAAGTGCAGAACCCCTTTAAGGCTGCCCCCCAGCCCCACTTGTTTTATAATGCTTTTCAGATCCCTTTGTGTGTGCTGCCTGAAGGACGATAAGGAAAGGCTAAATTTAGGGTACTTTCACACTTGCGTTGTTTGATTACGGCAGGCACATCAGTCAAACTGTATGCAAACGCATGTCATTTTTAGACTGATCAGGATCCTGATCAGTCTGATAAATGCATTGAAATACCTGATCAGGATCCTGATCCTGATCAGTCTGAAAATGCATTGCAATACCGGATACATTTTTCCGGTGTCATCCGGAAAACGGATTGGGGATTTATTATTTTAACATTTTTGAAGGTCTGCACATGCGCAGACCGGAAGACCGTATCCATAAATGCAGTAATTTTAATTAATGCCGGATCCGGCATTCCGGCATGTGTTCGGAATTTTGGATAGAGAAAATACCGCAGCATGCCGTCCAAAAACGTAAGAGGGACTGAACTGATGCATCCTGAATGCAATGCTCTCGATACAGAATGCATTAGGATTAAACTGATCAGTTTTTTTCTGGTATTGCGCCGCTAGGATGGAACTCAATACTGGAAATTTTTACGCAAGTGTGAAAGTATCTTATTGAAATTTATATTTCCTTGAGTCCAAAAGCAGCACATATATCCCTCCCTGAAAAATACATTGCTTGGAAAAAAACACATCTGCCTATTGGGTGTGCACTCCTTTATAGGGGGGTTAATTAGTCTAATTTACTAATGATTTATCTTCTGTCCTAAATAGGAGGAACAAGACATTAACCCTTTGTGTGCTGCCTTTGGACTCAAGAAAAGATAAATTTCGGTAAGCAAATTTAGACTTTCCTTGTACAAAGACCTCTGCACAGGTCAAAGAGCATGCCCAGAAAACTCTCCCTTAGAAGTCAATAAGTGTCACGGGTAGGTGGGGATGTGAGGAACACCAAATGCACAAACAGTGACAGAAAGCAGACTAGGCCTCAAAGCTAGGGAAGAGGGAATGGTAACCCAACAATCCCTGAGCCTTTCCCTTACTGCTGACAGTATAAGCAAGTCCTGATGGTAAACCAACTTATACGCTGGAACCTATGCCCTGCTGATACTGTCGCACACCCTAACTTAGGGAGCAGGAAATGAGACAGCCGGGTCAATCCACCGTGAAGGGACCAGCGTCTACCTGAGACCTAAAAACAACACACACACCAAGGAGACAACAGGAGAACTTAGCTTGAGATTAGAGATGAGCGAACACCTGGATGTTCGGGTTGGAGAAGTTCGGCCGAACTTCCCGAAAATGTTCGGGTTCGGGATCCAAACTCGACCCGAACTTTATCCCGAACCCGAACCCCATTGAAGTCAATGGGGACCCAAACTTTTGGGCACTAAAAAGGCTGTAAAATAGTCCGGGAAAGGGCTAGAGGGCTGCAAAAGGAAGCAAAATGTAGGTAAATGCCCTGCAAACAAATGTGGATAGGGAAATGAATTGAAATAAAATAAATAAAAATTAACCAATATCAATTGGAGAGAGGTCCCATAGCAGAGAATCATGCGTCATATCCCCCACCACTGGAGAAGGCCACTTTCAGTTATTTCGGCCCCAGCACCCAGACAGAGGAGAGAGGTCCCACAGCAAGGAATCATGCGTCATATCACCCACCACTGGAGAAGGCCACTTTCAGTTATTTGGGCCCCAGCACCCAGACAGAGGAGAGAGGTCCCACAGCAAGGAATAAGGCGTCATATCACCCACCACTGGAGAAGGTCACTTTCAGTTATTTAGGCCCCAGCACCCAGACAGAGGAGAGAGGTCCCACAGCAAGGAATCATGCGTCATATCGCCAACCACTGGAGAAGGCCACTTTCAGTTATTTAGGCCCCAGCAACCAGATAGAGGAGAGAGGTCCCACAGCAAGGAATAAGACCTCCTATCACCCACCATTGTAACAGGCCACTTTCAGATATTTAGGCTCTGACACCCAGATTAAGGAGAAGTTCATTCAACTTTGGTTTGCACCGCAAGATCATGGTAAAGTTAAAAAATGAGGATTCAATAAAGAAGTACCCGGAGTACAAGAATACATGGTTGAAGGGGAGGCAGTTATAAATGTCTATTCTGAACAAGGGAGGGACAGGTCCTGTGGGGTCCATGCCTCTTTCATTTTTATGAACGTCAGCTTGTCCACGTTGGCTGTGGACAGGCGGCTGCGTTTGTCAGTAATGACGCCCCCTGCCGTGCTGAATACACGTTCAGACAAAACGCTGACCGACGGGCAGGCCAGCACCTCCAAGGCATAAAATGATAACTCTGGCCACGTGGACAATTTGGAGACCCAGAAGTTTAATGGGGCCGAACCATCAGTCGGTACATAGAGGGGTGTGCAGACGTACTGTTCAACCATGTAAGTGAAATGCTGCCTCCTGCTAACACGTTCCGTATCAGGTGGTGGTGCAGTTAGCTATGGCGTGGAGACAAAACTTTTCCACATTTCTGCCATGCTAACCCTGCCCTCAGAGGAGCTGGCCATGACACAGCTGCGTTGGCGACCTCTTGCTCCTCCTCCGCCTTCGCCTTGGGCTTCCACCTGTTCCACTGTGACATTTGGGAATGCTCTCAGGAGCGCGTCTACCAGCGTGCTCTTGTACTCGCACATCTTCCTATCATGCTCCAGTGCAGGAAGTAAGGTGGGCACATTGTCTTTGTACCGGGGATCCAGCAGGGTGGCAACCCAGTAGTCCGCACACGTTAAAATGTGGGCAACTCTGCTGTCGTTGTGCAGGCACTGCAGCATGTAGTCGCTCATGTGTGCCAGGCTCCCCAAAGGTAAAGACAAGCTATTCTCTGTGGGAGGCGTATCGTCATCATTCTCCGTATCCCCCCACCAGTGATGGGCCTGAGCTGTGTCAGGTGCCACCACGCTGTGAACCTGCTTCATCCTTATCCTCCTCCACCTCCTCCTCATCCTCCTCGTCCTCCAGTAGTGGGCCCTGGCTGGCCACATTTGTACCTGGCCTCTGCTGTTGCAAAAAACCTCCCTCTGAGCCACTTCTAACAGACTGGCCTGAAAGTGCTAAAAATGACCCCTCATCCTCCTCCTCCTCCTGGGCCACCTCCTCTTCCATCATCACCCTAAGTGTTTTCTCAAGGAGACATAGAGGTGGTATTGTAACGCTGATAACGGTGTCATTGCCACTGGCCATGTTGGTGTACTCGAAACAGCGCAGCAGGGCACACAAGTCTAGCATGGAGGCCCAATCATTGGTGGTGAAGTGGTGCTGTTACGCAGTGTGACTGACGCGTGCGTGCTGCAGCTGAAACTCCACTATGGCCTGCTGCTGCTCGCACAGTCTCTCCAGCATGTGCAAGGTGGAGTTCCACCTGGTGGGCACGCCGCATATGAGGCGGTGAGCGGGAAGACCGAAGCTACGCTGTAACGCAGACAGGCAAGCAGCGGCAGGATGTGAACGCCGGAAGCGTGCACAGACGGCCCACACTTTATGCAGCAGCTCTGACATGTCGGGGTAGTTGTGAATGAACTTCTGCACCACCAAATTCAGCACATGCGCCAGGCAAGGGATGTGCGTCAAACCGGCTAGTCCCAGAGCTGCGACAAGATTTCGCCCATTATTGCACACCACCAGGCTGGGCTTGAGGCCCAAGGGCACAAACCACTCGTCGGTCTGTTGTTCAATACCCCGCCACAACTCCTGCGTGGTGTGGGGCCTGTCCCCCAAACATATGAGTTTCAGAATGGCCTGCTGACGTTTACCCTGGGCTGTGCTGAAGTTGGTGGTGAAGGTGTGTGACTGACTGGATGAGCTGGTGGAAGCAGAGGAGGAGGAAGCCGAGTAGGAGGAGGAGGCTACAGGAGGCAAAGAATGATGCCCTGTGATCCTTGGCAGCAGAAGTACGTGCGCCAAGGAACTCTCCGTCTGGGGCCCAGCCACCACTACATTTACCCAGTGTGCAGTTAGGGAGATATAGCGTCCCTGGCCGTGCTTACTGGTCCACGTATCTGTGGTTAGGTGGACCTTGCCACAGATGGCGTTGCGCAGTGCACACTTGATATTATCGGATATTTGGTTGTGCAGAGAAGGCACGGCTGTCTTGGAGAAGTAGTGGCGGCTGGGAACAACATACTGTGGGACAGTCATGGACATCAGCTGTTTGAAGCTGTCTGTGTCCACCAGCCTGAATGACAGCATTTCAAAGGCCAGTAGTTTAGAAATGCTGGCATTTAGGCCCAGGGCTCGAGGGTGGCTAGGTGGGAATTTACGCTTTCTCTCAAAGGTTTGTGAGATGGAGAGCTGAACGCTGCCGTGTGACATGGTGGAGATGCTTGCTGACGCAGGTGGTGGTGTTGGTGGCACATCCTCTGTTTGGTGGGCGGCAGGTGCCAACATTCCTCCCGAGGCAGAGGAAAAGGCCGAGGCAGCAGCAGAAGAGGGAGCAGGAGGAGCCAGAGTGAGTTCCTTGCTTTTAAGGTGTTTACTCCACATCAGTTCATGCTTTGCATGTAGATGCCTGGTCATGCAGGTTGTGCTAAGGTTCAGAACGTTAATGCCTCGCTTCAGGCTCTGATGGCACAGCGTGCAAACCACACAGTTCTTGTAGTCAGCACATTGTTTAAAGAAGTGCCATGCCAGGGAACTCCTTGAAGCTGCCTTTGGGGTGCTCGGTCCCTGGTTGCGGTGGCCAGTAGCAGGCGAACTCTCGTGGCGGCGGCTGTTCTGCTTTTGCCCCTGCTCCCTCTTATGCTACGCTGTTGGCTCGGTCTCACCACTGCCTCTTCCTCTGAACTATAAAAGTCAGTGGCACGACCTTCGTTCGATGTGGGGTCTAGGACCTCATCGTCCCCTGTATCGTCTTCCACACAGTCTTCCTCCCAGACCTTCTGTTCGGTCTGCACAATGTAGAAAGACGCAGCAGTTGGCACCTGTGTTTCGTCATCATCAGAGATGTGCGGACTCCGATGAGGTGGTATTCCCATGTCCTCATCATCAGGAAACATCAGTCATTGTGCATCAGTGCCTTCTATGTCTTCCACTACTGGGGAAGGGCTGGGTGGATTCCCTTGGGAAACCCTGCCAGCAGAGTCTTCAAGCAGCATAAGAGACTGCTGCATAACTTGAGGCTCAGCCAGTTTCCCTGATATGCATGGGGGTGATGTGACAGACTGATGGGCTTGGTTTTCAGGCGCCACCTGTGCGCTTTCTGCAGAAGACTGGGTGGGAGATAATGTTGTGAACGTGCTGGATCCACTGTCGGCCACCCAATTGACTAGTGCCTATACCTGCTAAGGCCTTACCATCCTTAGAACGGCATTGGGCCCCACCAAATATCGCTGTGAATTCTGGCGGGTACTGGAAGCTGAGGTAGTTGGTTCACTAGGATGTGTGGCTGTGGCAGAATGGCCACGTCCTCTCCCAGCACCAGAGGGTAAACTAACACCACTGCGTCCGCGTCCCTTACTAGATGTTTTCCTCATTGTTACCGTCCACCAAGCACCACAATAAGAAAAAACATATTTGGCCCAATGTATTGATTTCAAATTCAGGCCTTTTTTACATGCACCTGACACTATCTGCCTATTTATTTATGTAGCGTATTACACTAATCTAGGCACAGCAGTAACCACTAATTTAGGGAATATCTCTTTTAGGGCTAGTATTTAGGCCCTGGATGAAAGGAATCCTTTTATGGACAGATTTACACTTGGAGACGCACAGTAGCGTGTGAAAAATATGTAGGATTATGCCTTCAGCAATTGTATTTTAACACTTTGTGTATTATACCCTTTAACAGACAGAAATACAATGGGAGATGCACGGTAGCGTGTGAAGTTAGTGAGCATGACCCTCTCAGCACTTGTATATACACCTTGAGTGTAACATAGCCTTTAACGGACAGATTAACACTTGGCCTGCAACAACTGGAACACAAGATTCAGGGTATTGCTATATTGGCAAGTAAATTTCAAGCCAGAACAAAATATATGTTTTGGCGGACAGTATTATACTTTGCCAGCCAGTGCTGGGACACCAGATTCAGGGTATTGCTATTTTGGCAATTGAATTTCACCCCAGAACAAAATGTACCCTGTTACGGACAGATTTAAACTAGGCCTGCAACTGCTGGAACACCAGATTCAGGGTATTGCTATTTTGGCAATTGAATTTCACCCCAGAACAAAATATATGTTTTGGCGGACACTATTATACTTTGCCAGCCAGTGCTGGGACACCAGATTCAGGGTATTGCTATTTTGGCAATTTAATTTCACCCCAGAACAAAATATACCCTGTTACGGACAGATTTAAACTAGGCCTGCAACTGCTGGAAGACCAGATTCAGGGTATTGCTATTTTGGCAATAGAATTTCACCACAGAACAAAATATATGTTTTGGCGGACACTATTATACTTTGCCAGCCAATGCTGGGAAACCAGATTCAGGATATTGCTATTTTGGCAATTGAATTTCACCCCAGAACAAAATATATGTTTTGTCCTCTTTAGCACAAGCGAAGCTTTTCCGTGCGAGTGCAATTAGTGATGTGAACCCAAGCACTCAAGCACTGAATCCTGACCCAATAATTTCAATAGATCTGTGTACATGAGCGTTTTTTCACGCATCAGTTCTGTGTTGTCCAAGACCCATTCACCTCTATGGGGCCAGGGCTTTGTGAAAACGCAGACTATAGAACATGCTGCATTTTTCACGCAACACAGAGCTGATGCGTGAAAAAAACGCTCATGTACACAGACCCATTGAAATGAATGGGTCAGGATTCAGTCGCGAGTGCAATGCGCTCACATCACGCATTGCACCCGCGTGGAAAACTCACCCGTGTGAAAGGGGCCTAAGAGTGCCTAAAAGGGTTAACTCTGTCCACTTTTTGGCAGAGTACAGAAGGAAAGAAAAGGCATTGGATTATATATGCAGGGCTACTTGGTCTTCTCCATGCATCTTTACAAAACAATATAAGTTGGATGTATCTGGTGCTTGGGATTCAGCCTTTGACAGACAAATGATTATTAAAGGGGTTATGCACTTTGTTTAACCCCTTAAGGACTCAAACTTATTTCACCTTAAGGACCAGACCATTTTTTTACTAATCTGACCAGTGTCACTTTATGTGGTGATAACTTTTAAACGCTTTTACTTATGCAGGCCATTCTGAGACAGTTTTTTCATCACATATTGTACTTCATGACACTGGTGAAATGAAGTAAAAAAAGTTTACTTTTATTTATTAAAAAAAATACCAAATTTGCCCAAAATTTTGAAAAATTAGCAATTTTCCAAGTTTCAATTTCTTTATTTCTATAATACATAGTAATACCTCCAAAAATAGTTATTAATTTACATACCCCATATGTCTACTTCATGTCTGGATCATTTTGGGAATGCTATTTTATTCCTTGGGGACGTTACAAGGCTTAGAAGTTTAGAAGCAAATCTTGGAAATTTTCAAAACCCATTTTTTAGGTACCAGTTCAGGTTTGAAGTCACGTTGTTAGGCCCCATTTTAGAAACTACACCCTTCAAGGTATTTAAAACTGATTTTCAAATCAGGGATTAGGTCATGGGGTATTTTATAGGCCGAGATTATTACAGACGCGGCAATACATAATTTGTCTACTTTTTTAATAATTTTTTAAATTATTTTAGATTTATAAACTATCATTTTTGAAAAAAAATTTGGGGTGTCTCATGTCTGAGAACCATAGTTTATATCCGATTGTCAGTGGCTACATAAAAAGGGGAATTCCTCCCGAGGCAGAGGAAAAGGCCGAGGCAGCAGCAGAAGAGGGAGCAGGAGGAGCCAGAGTGAGTTCCTTGCTTTTAAGGTGTTTACTCCACATCAGTTCATGCTTTGCATGTAGATGCCTGGTCATGCAGGTTGTGCTAAGGTTCAGAACGTTAATGCCTCGCTTCAGGCTCTGATGGCACAGCGTGCAAACCACACAGTTCTTGTAGTCAGCACATTGTTTAAAGAAGTGCCATGCCAGGGAACTCCTTGAAGCTGCCTTTGGGGTGCTCGGTCCCTGGTTGCGGTGGCCAGTAGCAGGCGAACTCTCGTGGCGGCGGCTGTTCTGCTTTTGCCCCCTGCTCCCTCTTATGCTACGCTGTTGGCTCGGTCTCACCACTGCCTCTTCCTCTGAACTATAAAAGTCAGTGGCACGACCTTCGTTCGATGTGGGGTCTAGGACCTCATCGTCCCTGTATCGTCTTCCACACAGTCTTCCTCCCAGACCTTCTGTTCGGTCTGCACAATGTAGAAAGACGCAGCAGTTGGCACCTGTGTTTCGTCATCATCAGAGATGTGCGGACTCCGATGAGGTGGTATTCCCATGTCCTCATCATCAGGAAACATCAGTCATTGTGCATCAGTGCCTTCTATGTCTTCCACTACTGGGGAAGGGCTGGGTGGATTCCCTTGGGAAACCCTGCCAGCAGAGTCTTCAAGCAGCATAAGAGACTGCTGCATAACTTGAGGCTCAGCCAGTTTCCCTGATATGCATGGGGGTGATGTGACAGACTGATGGGCTTGGTTTTCAGGCGCCACCTGTGCGCTTTCTGCAGAAGACTGGGTGGGAGATAATGTTGTGAACGTGCTGGATCCACTGTCGGCCACCCAATTGACTAGTGCCTATACCTGCTAAGGCCTTACCATCCTTAGAACGGCATTGGGCCCCACCAAATATCGCTGTGAATTCTGGCGGGTACTGGAAGCTGAGGTAGTTGGTTCACTAGGATGTGTGGCTGTGGCAGAATGGCCACGTCCTCTCCCAGCACCAGAGGGTAAACTAACACCACTGCGTCCGCGTCCCTTACTAGATGTTTTCCTCATTGTTACCGTCCACCAAGCACCACAATAAGAAAAAAACATATTTGGCCCAATGTATTGATTTCAAATTCAGGCCTTTTTTTACATGCACCTGACACTATCTGCCTATTTATTTATGTAGCGTATTACACTAATCTAGGCACAGCAGTAACCACTAATTTAGGGGAATATCTCTTTTAGGGCTAGTATTTAGGCCCTGGATGAAAGGAATCCTTTTATGGACAGATTTACACTTGGAGACGCACAGTAGCGTGTGAAAAAATATGTAGGATTATGCCTTCAGCAATTGTATTTTAACACTTTGTGTATTATACCCTTTAACAGACAGAAATACAATGGGAGATGCACGGTAGCGTGTGAAGTTAGTGAGCATGACCCTCTCAGCACTTGTATATACACCTTGAGTGTAACATAGCCTTTAACGGACAGATTAACACTTGGCCTGCAACAACTGGAACACAAGATTCAGGGTATTGCTATATTGGCAAGTAAATTTCAAGCCAGAACAAAATATATGTTTTGGCGGACAGTATTATACTTTGCCAGCCAGTGCTGGGACACCAGATTCAGGGTATTGCTATTTTGGCAATTGAATTTCACCCCAGAACAAAATGTACCCTGTTACGGACAGATTTAAACTAGGCCTGCAACTGCTGGAACACCAGATTCAGGGTATTGCTATTTTGGCAATTGAATTTCACCCCAGAACAAAATATATGTTTTGGCGGACACTATTATACTTTGCCAGCCAGTGCTGGGACACCAGATTCAGGGTATTGCTATTTTGGCAATTTAATTTCACCCCAGAACAAAATATACCCTGTTACGGACAGATTTAAACTAGGCCTGCAACTGCTGGAAGACCAGATTCAGGGTATTGCTATTTTGGCAATAGAATTTCACCACAGAACAAAATATATGTTTTGGCGGACACTATTATACTTTGCCAGCCAATGCTGGGAAACCAGATTCAGGGTATTGCTATTTTGGCAATTGAATTTCACCCCAGAACAAAATATATGTTTTGGCAGACACTATTATACTTTGCCAGCCAGTGCTGGGACACCAGTTTCAGGGTATTGCTATTTTGGCAATTCAATTTAACCCCAGAACAAAATGTACCCTGTTACGGACAGATTTAAACTAGGCCTGCAACAGCTGGAACACCAGATTCAGGGTATTGCTATTTTGGCAATTGAATTTTACCCCAGAACAAAATATATGTTTTGGCAGACACTATTATACTTTGCCAGCCAGTGCAGGGACACCAGATTAAGGGTATTGCTATTTTGGCAATTGAATTTCACCCCAGAACAAAATATATGTTTTGGCGGACACTATTATACTTTGCCAGCCAGTGCTGGGACACCAGATTAAGGGTATTGCTATTTTGGCAATTGAATTTCACCCCAGAACAAAATATATGCTTTGGCGGACACTATTATACTTTGCCAGCCGGTGCTGGGACACCAGATTCAGGGTATTGCTAGTTTGGCAATTGAATTTGACCCCTGAACAAAATATATGATTTGGCAGACACTATTGTACTTTGCCAGCCAGTGCTGGGACACCAGATTCAGGGTATTGCTATTTTGGCAATTGAATTTTATCCCAGAACAAATTATATGTTTTGGTGGACACTATTATACTTTGCCAGCCAGTGCTGGGACACCAGATTAAGGGTATTGCTATTTTGGCAATTTAATTTCACCCCAGAACAAAATATACCCTGTTACGGACAGATTTAAACTAGGTCTGCAACAGCTGGAACACCAGATTCAGGGTATTGCGATTTTGGCAATTGAATTTCATCCAAGAACAAAATATATGTTTTGTCGGACACTATTATACTTTGCCAGCCAGTGCTGGGACACCAGATTCAGGGTTTTGCTATTTTGGCAATTGAATTTGACCCCAGAACAAAATATATGTTTTGGCGGACACTATTATACTTTGCCAGCCAGTGCTGGGACACCAGATTCAGGGCATTGCTATTTTGGCAATTGAATTTCATCCAAGAACAAAATATATGTTTTGTCGGACACTATTATACTTTGCCAGCCAGTGCTGTGACACCAGATTCAGGATATTGCTATTTTGACAATTGAATTTAACCCCAGAACAAAATATATGTTTTGGCGGATACTATTATACTTTGCCAGCCAGTGCTGGGACACCAGATTCAGGGTTTTGCTATTTTGGCAATTGAATTTGACCCCAGAACAAAATATATGTTTTGGTGGACACTATTATACTTTGCCAGCCAGTGCTGGGACACCAGATTCAGGGTATTGCTATTTTGGCAATTGAATTTCATCCAAGAACAAAATATATGTTCTGTCGGACACTATTATACTTTGCCAGCCAGTGCTGTGACACCAGATTCAGGATATTGCTATTTTGACAATTGAATTTAACCCCAGAACAAAATATATTTTTTGGCGGATACTATTATACTTTGCCAGCCAGTGCTGGGACACCAGATTCAGGGTATTGCTATTTTGACAATTGAATTTCATCCCAGAACAAAATATATGTTTTGGTGGACACTATTATATTTTGCCAGCCAGTGCTGGGACACCAGATGCAGGATATTGCTATTTTGGCAATTGAATTTCACCCCAGAACAAAATATACCCGGTTACGGACAGATTTAAACTAGGCCTGCAACAGCTGGAACACCAGATTCAGGGTATTGCTATTTTGGCAAGTGAATTTAACCCCAGAACAAAATATATGTTTTGTCAGACACTATTATACTTTGCCAGCCAGTCCTGGGACACCAGATTCAGGGTTTTGCTATTTTGGCAATTGAATTTGACCCCAGAACAAAATATATGTTTTGGCGGACACTATTATACTTTGCCAGCCATTGCTGGGACACCAGATTCAGGGTATTGCTATTTTAGCAATTGAATTTCACCCCAGAACAAAATATATGTTTTGGCGGACACTATTATACTTTGCCAGCCAGTGCTGGGACACCAGATTAAGGGTATTGCTAATTTGGCAATTGATTTTCACACCAGAACAAAATATATGTTTTGGCGGACACTATTATACTTTGCCAGCCAGTGCTGGGACACCAGATTAAGGGTATTGCTATTTTGGCAATTGAATTTGACCCCAGAACAAAATATATGCTTTGGCGGACACTATTATACTTTGCCAGCCGGTGCTGGGACACCAGATTCAGGGTTTTGCTAGTTTGGCAATTGAATTTGACCCCTGAACAAAATATATGTTTTGGCGGACACTATTGTACTTTGCCAGCCAGTGCTGGGACACCAGATTCAGGGTATTGCTATTTTGGCAATTGAATTTTATCCCAGAACAAAATATATGTTTTGGTGGACACTATTATACTTTGCCAGCCAGTGCTGGGACACCAGATTCAGGATATTGCTATTTTGGTAATTGAATTTCACCCCAGAACAAAATATACCCTATTACGGACAGACTTAAACTAGGCCTGCAACAGCTGGAACACCAGATTCAGGGTATTACTATTTTGGCAAGTGAATTTCATCCCAGAACAAAATATATGTTTTGGCGGACAATATTATACTTTGCCAGCCAGTGCTGGGACACCAGATTCAGGGTATTGCTATTTTGCAAGTGAATTTAACCCCAGAATAAAATATATGTTTTGGCTGACACTATTGTACTTTGTCAGCCAGTGCTGGGACACTAGATTCAGGGTATTGCTATTTTGCAAGTGAATTTAACCCCAGAACAAAATATTTGTTTTGGCGGACACTATTATACTTTGCCAGCCAGTGCTGGGACACCAGATTCAAGGTATTGCTATTTTGGCAATTGAATTTCACCCCAGAACAAAATATATGTTTTGGCGGACACTATTATACTTTGCCAGCCGATGCTGGGACACTAGATTCAGGGTATTGCTACTTTGGCAATTGAATTTCACCCCAGAACAAAATATATGTTTTGGTGGATACTATTATACTTTGCCAGCCATTGCTGGGACACCAGATTCAGGGTATTGCTAGTTTGGCAATTGAATTTCATCCCAGAACAAAATATATGTTTTGGTGGACACTATTATACTTTGCCAGCCAGTGCTGGGACACCAGATTAAGGGTATTGCTATTTTGGCAATTTAATTTCACCCCAGAACAAAATATACCCTGTTACGAACAGATTTAAACTAGGTCTGCAACAGCTGGAACACCAGATTCAGGGTATTGCTATTTTGGCAATTGAATTTCATCCAAGAACAAAATATATGTTTTGTCGTACACTATTATACTTTGCCAGCCAGTTCTGGGACACCAGATTCAGGGTTTTGCTATTTTGGCAATTGAATTTGACCCCAGAACACAATATATGTTTTGGCGGATACTATTATACTTTGCCAGCCAGTGCTGGGACACCAGATTCAGGAGTATTGCTACTTTGGCAATTGAATTTCACCCCAGAAAAAATATATATTTTGGCTTACACTATTGTACTTTGCCAGCCAGTGCTGTGACACCAGATTCAGGGTATTGCTATTTTGACAATTGAATTTAACCCCAGAACAAAATATATGTTTTGGCGGATACTATTATACTTTGCCAGCCAGTGCTGGGACACCAGATTCAGGGTATTGCTATTTTGGCAATTGAATTTCATCCCAGAACAAAATATATGTTTTGGTGGACACTATTATACTTTGCCAGCCAGTGCTGGGACACCAGATGCAGGATATTGCTATTTTGGCAATTGAATTTCACCCCAGAACAAATTATACCCTGTTATGGACAAATTTAAAATAGGCCTGCAACAGCTGGAACACCAGATTCAGGGTATTGCTATTTTGGCAATTGAATTTCATCCCAGAACAAAATATATGTTTTGCGGACACTATTATACTTTGCCAGCCAGTGCTGGGACACCAGATTCAGGGTTTTGCTATTTTGGCATTTGAATTTGACCCCAGAACAAAATATATGTTTTGGCGGACACTATTGTACTTTTCCAGCCAGTGCTGGGACACCAGATTTAGGGTATTGCTATTTTGGCAAGTGAATTTAACCCCAGAACAAATTATATGTTTTGGCGGACACAATTGTACTTTGCCAGCCAGTGCTGGGACACCAGATTCAGGGTATTGCTATTTTAGCAATTGAATTTCACCCCAGAACAAAATATATGTTTTTGCGGATACTATTATACTTTGCCAGCCATTGCTGGGACACCAGATTCAGGGTATTGCTATTTTAGCAATTGAATTTCACCCCAGAACAAAATATATGTTTTGTTGGACACAATTTTACTTTGCCAGCCAGCGCTGGGACACCAGATTCAGGGTATTGCTATTTTGGCAATTGAATTTCACCATAGAACAAAATATATTTTTGGACGGACACTATTATACTTTGCCAGCCAGTGCTGGGACACCAGATTCAGGGTATTGCTATTTTGGCAATTGACTTTCACCCCAGAACAAAATATATGTTTTGGCGGACACTATTATACTTTGCCAGCCAGTGCAGGGACACCAGATTCAAGGTATTGCTATTTTGGCAAGTGAATTTAACCCCAGAACAAAATATATGTTTTGGCGGACACTATTGTACTTTGCCAGCCAGTGCTGGGACACCAGATTCAGGAATTGCTATTTTGGCAATTGAATTTCATCCCAGAACAAAATATATGTTTTGGCGGACACTATTATACTTTGCCAGCCAGTGCAGGGACACCAGATTCAAGGTATTGCTATTTTGGCAAGTGAATTTAACCCCAGAACAAAATATATGTTTTGGCGGACACTATTGTACTTTGCCAGCCAGTGCTGGGACACCAGATTCAGGGAATTGCTATTTTAACAATTGAATTTCACCCCAGAACAAAATATATTTTTTCGGATACTATTTTACTTTGCCAGCCATTGCTGGGACACCAGATTCAGGGTATTGCTATTTTAGCAATTGAATTTCACCCCAGAACAAAATATATGTTTTGGCGGACACTATTATACTTTGCCAGCCAGTGCCGGGACACCAGATTCAGGGTATTGCTATTTTGGCAATTGAATTTAACCCCAGAACAAAATATATGCTTTGGTGGACACTATTATACTTTGCCAGCCATTGCTGGGACACCAGATTCAGGGTATTGCTATTTTAGCAATTGAATTTCACCCCAGAACAAAATATATGTTTTGGCGGACACTATAATACTTTGCCAGCCAGTGCTGGGACACCAGATTAAGGGTATTGCTATTTTGGCAATTGAATTTCACCCCAGAACAAAACATATGTTTTGGCGGACCCTATTATACTTTGCCAGCCGGTGCTGGGACACCAGCTTCAGGGTATTGCTACTTTGGCAATTGAATTTCACCCCATAAAAAATTATATATTTTGGTGGACACTATTGTACTTTGCCAGCCAGTGCTGGGACACCAGATTAAGGGTATTGCTATTTTGACAATTGAATTTCATCCCAGAACAAAATATATGTTTTGTTGGACACAATTTTACTTTGCCAGCCAGTGCTGGGACACCAGATACAGGATATTGCTATTTTGGCAATTGAATTTCACCCCAGAACAAAATATACCCTTTTACGGACAGATTTAAACTAGGCCTGCAACAGCTGGAACACCAGATTCAGGGTATTGCTATTTTGGCAATTGAATTTCATCCCAGAACAAAATATATGTTTTGGCGGACACTATTGTACTTTGCCAGCCAGTGCTGGGACACCAGATTCAGGGTATTGCTATTTTGGCAATTGAATTTCACCATAGAACAAAATATATTTTTGAGCGGACACTATTATACTTTGCCAGCCAGTGCTGGGACACCAGATTCAGGGTATTGCTATTTTGGCAATTGACTTTCACCCCAGAACAAAATATATGTTTTGGCGGACACTATTATACTTTGCCAGCCAGTGCAGGGACACCAGATTCAAGGTATTGCTATTTTGGCAAGTGAATTTAACCCCAGAACAAAATATATGTTTTGGCGGACACTATTGTACTTTGCCAGCCAGTGCTGGGACACCAGATTCAGGGAATTGCTATTTTAACAATTGAATTTCACCCCAGAACAAAATATATTTTTTGCGGATACTATTTTACTTTGCCAGCCATTGCTGGGACACCAGATTCAGGGTATTGCTATTTTAGCAATTGAATTTCACCCCAGAACAAAATATATGTTTTGGCGGACACTATTATACTTTGCCAGCCAGTGCCGGGACACCAGATTCAGGGTATTGCTATTTTGGCAATTGAATTTAACCCCAGAACAAAATATATGCTTTGGTGGACACTATTATACTTTGCCAGCCAGTGCTGGGACACCAGATTAAGGGTATTGCTATTTTGGCAATTTAATTTCACCCCAGAACAAAATATACCCTGTTAAGGACAGATTTAAACTAGGTCTGCAACAGCCAGAACACCAGATTCAGGGTATTGCTATTTTGGCAATTGAATTTCACCCCAGAACAAAATATATGTTTTGTCGGACACTATTATACTTTGCCAGCCAGTGCCGGGACACCAGATTCAGGGTATTGCTATTTTGGCAATTGAATTTAACCCCAGAACAAAATATATGCTTTGGTGGACACTATTATACTTTGCCAGCCAGTGCTGGGACACCAGATAAAGGGTATTGCTAGTTTGGCAATTTAATTTCACCCCAGAACAAAATATACCCTGTTAAGGACAGATTTAAACTAGGTCTGCAACAGCTGGAACACTAGATTCAGGGTATTGCTATTTTGGCAATTGAATTTCATCCAAGAACAAAATATATGTTTTGTCAGACACTATTATACTTTGCCAGCCAGTCCTGGGACACCAGATTCAGGGTTTTGCTATTTTGGCAATTTTATTTGACCCCAGAACAAAATATATGTTTTGGCGGACACTATTATACTTTGCCAGCCAGTGCTGGGACACCAGATTCAGGGTATTGCTATTTTGGCAATTGAATTTCACCCCAGAACAAAACATATGTTTTGGCGGACACTATTATACTTTGCCAGCCAGTGCTGGGACACCAGATTCAGGGTATTGCTACTTTGGCAATTGAATTTCACCCCAGAAAAAAATATATATTTTGGCTCACACTATTGTACTTTGCCAGCCAGTGCTGTGACACCAGATTCAGGGTATCGCTATTTTGACAATTGAATTTAACCCCAGAACAAAATATATGTTTTGGCGGATACTATTATACTTTGCCAGCCAGTGCTGGGACACCAGATTCAAGGTATTGCTATTTTGGCAATTGAATTTCATCCCAGAACAAAATATATGTTTTGGTGGACACTATTGTACGTTGCCAGCCAGTGCTGGGACACCAGATGCAGGATATTGCTACTTTGGCAATTGAATTTTACCCCAGAAAAAAATATATATTTTGGCTTACACTATTGTACTTTGCCAGCCAGTGCTGGGACACCAGATTCAGGGTATTGCTATTTTGGCAATTGAATTTCACCAGAGAACAAAATATATTTTTTCGCGGACACTATTATACTTTGCCAGCCAGTGCTGGGACACCAGATGCAGGATATTGCTATTTTGGCAATTGAATTTCACCCCAGAACAAAATATACCCGGTTACGGACAGATTTAAACTAGGCCTGCAACAGCTGGAACACCAGATTCAGGGTATTGCTATTTTGGCAAGTGAATTTAACCCCAGAACAAAATATATGTTTTGGCGGACACTATTATACTTTGCCAGCCAGTGCTGGGACACCAGATTCAGGGTATTGCTATTTTGGCAATTGAATTTCATCCCAGAACAAAATATATGTTTTGGCGGACACTATTATACTTTGCCAGCCAGTGCAGGGACACCAGATTCAAGGTATTGCTATTTTGGCAAGTGAATTTAACCCCAGAACAAAATATATGTTTTGGCGGACACTATTGTACTTTGCCAGCCAGTGCTGGGACACCAGATTCAGGGATATTGCTATTTTGGCAATTGAATTTCATCCCAGAACAAAATATATGTTTTGGCGGACACTATTATACTTTGCCAGCCAGTGCTGGGACACCAGATTCAAGGGTATTGCTATTTTGGCAAGTGAATTTAACCCCAGAACAAAATATATGTTTTGGCGGACACTATTGTACTTTGCCAGCCAGTGCTGGGACACCAGATTCAGGGTATTGCTATTTTAGCAATTGAATTTCACCCCAGAACAAAATATATGTTTTGGCGGATACTATTTTACTTTGCCAGCCATTGCTGGGACACCAGATTCAGGGTATTGCTATTTTAGCAATTGAATTTCACCCCAGAACAAAATATATGTTTTGGCGGACACTATTATACTTTGCCAGCCAGTGCCGGGACACCAGATTCAGGGTATTGCTATTTTGGCAATTGAATTTAACCCCAGAACAAAATATATGCTTTGGTGGACACTATTATACTTTGCCAGCAACATTGCTGGGACACCAGATTCAGGGTATTGCTATTTTAGCAATTGAATTTCACCCCAGAACAAAATATATGTTTTGGCGGACACTATAATACTTTGCCAGCCAGTGCTGGGACACCAGATTCAGGGTATTGCTATTTTGGCAATTGAATTTCACCCCAGAACAAAACATATGTTTTGGCGGACACTATTATACTTTGCCAGCCAGTGCTGGGACACCAGATTCAGGGTATTGCTATTTTGGCAATTGAATTTCACCCCATAACAAAATTATATATTTTGGTGGACACTATTGTACTTTGCCAGCCAGTGCTGGGACACCAGATTCAGGGTATTGCTATTTTGACAATTGAATTTCATCCCAGAACAAAATATATGTTTTGTTGGACACTATTATACTTTGCCAGCCAGTGCTGGGACACCAGATTCAGGATATTGCTATTTTGGCAATTGAATTTCACCCCAGAACAAAATATATCGTTTTGGCGGACACTATTAAACTTGGCCTGCAACAGCTGGAACACCAGATTCAGGGTATTGCTATTTTGGCAATTGAATTTCATCCCAGAACAAAATATATGTTTTGGCGGACACTATTGTACTTTGCCAGCCAGTGCTGGGACACCAGATTCAGGGTATTGCTATTTTGGCAATTGAATTTCACCCTAGAACAAAATATATGTTTTAGCGGACACTATTATACTTTGGCCAGCCAGCAGCTGGGACACCAGATTCAGGGTATTGCTATTTTGGCAATTGAATTTCACCCCAGAACAAAATATATGTTTTGGCGGACACTATTATACTTTGCCAGCCAGTGCTGGGACACCAGATTCAAGGTATTGCTATTTTGGCAAGTGAATTTAACCTCAGAACAAAATATATGTTTTGGCGGACACTATTATACTTTGCCAGCCAGTGCTGGGACACCAGATTCAGGGTATTGCTATTTTGACAATTGAATTTCACCCCAGAACAAAATATATGTTTTTCGGACACTATTTTACTTTGCCAGCCATTGCTGGGACACCAGATTCAGGGTATTGCTATTTTAGCAATTGAATTTCACCCCAGAACAAAATATATGTTTTGGCGGACACTATTATACTTTGCCAGCCAGTGCTGGGACACCAGATTCAGGGTATTGCTATTTTGGCAATTGAATTTCACCCCAGAACAAAATATATGTCTTTGGTGGACACTATTATACTTTGCCAGCCAGTGCTGGGACACCAGATTCAGAGGTATTGCTATTTTGGCAATTTAATTTCACCCCAGAACAAAATATACCCTGTTAAGGACAGATTTAAACTTAGGTCTGCAACAGCCAGAACACCAGATTCAGGGTATTGCTATTTTGGCAATTGAATTTCACCCCAGAACAAAATATATGTTTTGTCGGACACTATTATACTTTGCCAGCCAGTGCCGGGACACCAGATTCAGGGTATTGCTATTTTGGCAATTGAATTTAACCCAGAACAAAATATATGCTTTGGTGGACACTATTATACTTTGCCAGCCAGTGCTGGGACACCAGATAAAGGGTATTGCTAGTTTGGCAATTTAATTTCACCCCAGAACAAAATATACCCTGTTAAGGACAGATTTAAACTAGGTCTGCAACAGCTGGAACACTAGATTCAGGGTATTGCTATTTTGGCAATTGAATTTCATCCAAGAACAAAATATATGTTTTGTCAGACACTATTATACTTTGCCAGCCAGTCCTGGGACACCAGATTCAGGGTTTTGCTATTTTGGCAATTTTATTTGACCCCAGAACAAAATATATGTTTTGGCGGACACTATTATACTTTGCCAGCCAGTGCTGGGACACCAGATTCAGGGTATTGCTATTTTGGCAGTTGAATTTCACCCCAGAACAAAACATATGTTTTGGCGGACACTATTATACTTTGCCAGCCAGTGCTGGGACACCAGATTCAGGGTATTGCTACTTTGGCAATTGAATTTCACCCCAGAAAAAATATATATTTTGGCTCACACTATTGTACTTTGCCAGCCAGTGCTGTGACACCAGATTCAGGGTATCGCTATTTTGACAATTGAATTTAACCCCAGAACAAAATATATGTTTTAGCGGATACTATTATACTTTGCCAGCCAGTGCTGGGACACCAGATTCAAGGTATTGCTATTTTGGCAATTGAATTTCATCCCAGAACAAAATATATGTTTTGGTGGACACTGTTATACGTTGCCAGCCAGTGCTGGGACACCAGATGCAGGATATTGCTACTTTGGCAATTGAATTTTACCCCAGAAAAAATATATATTTTGGCTTACACTATTGTACTTTGCCAGCCAGTGCTGGGACACCAGATTCAGGGTATTGCTATTTTGGCAATTGAATTTCACCAGAGAACAAAATATATTTTTTGCGGACACTATTATACTTTGCCAGCCAGTGCTGGGACACCAGATGCAGGATATTGCTATTTTGGCAATTGAATTTCACCCCAGAACAAAATATACTCGGTTACGGACAGATTTAAACTAGGCCTGCAACAGCTGGAACACCAGATTCAGGGTATTGCTATTTTGGCAAGTGAATTTAACCCCAGAACAAAATATATGTTTTGTCAGACACTATTATACTTTGCCAGCCAGTCCTGGGACACCAGATTCAGGGTATTGCTATTTTGGCAATTGAATTTGACCCCAGAACAAAATATATGTTTTAGCGGACACTATTATACTTTGCCAGCCATTGCTGGGACACCAGATTCAGGGTATTGCTATTTTGGCAATTGAATTTCACCCCAGAACAAAATATATGTTTTGGCGGACACTATTATACTTTGCCAGCCAGTGCTGGGACACCAGATTCAAGGTATTGCTATTTTGGCAATTGAATTTCACCCCAGAACAAAATATATGTTTTGGCGGACACTATTATACTTTGCCAGCCAGTGCTGGGACACCAGATTCAGGGTATTGCTATTTTGGCAATTGAATTTCACCCCAGAACAAAATATATGCTTTGGCGGACACTATTATACTTTGCCAGCCAGTGCTGGGACACCAGATTCAGGGTATTGCTATTTTGGCAATTGAATTTCACCCCAGAACAAAATATATGTTTTGGCGGACACTATTGTACTTTGCCAGCCAGTGCTGGGACACCAGATTCAGGGTATTGCTATTTTGGCAATTGAATTTCATCCCAGAACAAAATATATGTTTTGGTGGACACTATTATACTTTGCCAGCCAGTGCTGGGACACCAGATTCAGGATATTGCTATTTTGGCAATTGAATTTCACCCCAGAACAAAATATACCCTGTTACGGACAGATTTAAACTAGGCCTGCAACAGCTGGAACACCAGATTCAGGGTATTGCTATTTTGGCAATTGAATTTCATCCCAGAACAAAATATATGTTTTGGCGGACACTATTATACTTTGCCAGCCAGTGCTGGGACACCAGATTCAGGGTATTGCTATTTTGGCAATTGAATTTCACCCCAGAACAAAATATATGTTTTGGCGGACACTATTATACTTTGCCAGCCAGTGCTGGGACACCAGATTCAGGGTATTGCTATTTTGGCAATTGAATTTCACCCCAGAACAAAATATATGTTTTGGCGGACACTATTATACTTTGCCAGCCAGTGCTGGGACACCAGATTCAGGGTATTGCTATTTTGGCAATTGAATTTCACCCCAGAACAAAATATATGTTTTGGCGGACACTATTATACTTTGCCAGCCAGTGCTGGGACACCAGATTCAGGGTATTGCTATTTTGGCAATTGAATTTCACCCCAGAACAAAATATATGTTTTGGCGGACACTATTATACTTTGCCAGCCAGTGCTGGGACACCAGATTCAGGGTATTGCTATTTTGGCAATTGAATTTCACCCCAGAACAAAATATATGTTTTGGTGGACACTATTATACTTTGCCAGCCAGTGCTGGGACACCAGATTAAGGGTATTGCTATTTTGGCAATTTAATTTCACCCCAGAACAAAATATACCCTGTTACGGACAGATTTAAACTAGGTCTGCAACAGCTGGAACACCAGATTCAGGGTATTGCTATTTTGGCAATTGAATTTCACCCCAGAACAAAATATATGTTTTGTCGGACACTATTATACTTTGCCAGCCAGTGCTGGGACACCAGATTCAGGGTATTGCTATTTTGGCAATTGAATTTGACCCCAGAACAAAATATATGTTTTGGTGGACACTATTATACTTTGCCAGCCAGTGCTGGGACACCAGATTAAGGGTATTGCTATTTTGGCAATTTAATTTCACCCCAGAACAAAATATACCCTGTTGACGGACAGATTTAAACTAGGTCTGCCAACAGCTGGAACACTAGATTCAGGGTATTGCTATTTTGGCAATTGAATTTCATCCAAGAACAAAATATATGTTTTGTCGGACACTATTATACTTTGCCAGCCAGTCGCTGGGACACCAGATTCAGGGTTTTGCTATTTTGGCAATTGAATTTGACCCCAGAACAAAATATATGTTTTGGCGGACACTATTATACTTTGCCAGCCAGTGCTGGGACACCAGATTCAGGGTATTGCTATTTTGGCAATTGAATTTCATCCCAGAACAAAATATATGTTTTGGCGGACACTATTATACTTTGCCAGCCAGTGCTGGGACACCAGATTCAGGGTATTGCTATTTTGGCAATTGAATTTCACCCCAGAACAAAATATATGTTTTGGCGGACACTATTATACTTTGCCAGCCAGTGCTGTGACACCAGATTCAGGGTATTGCTATTTTGACAATTGAATTTAACCCCAGAACAAAATATATGTTTTGGCGGATACTATTATACTTTGCCAGCCAGTGCTGGGACACCAGATTCAGGGTATTGCTATTTTGGCAATTGAATTTCATCCCAGAACAAAATATATGTTTTGGTGGACACTATTATACTTTGCCAGCCAGTGCTGGGACACCAGATTCAGGATATTGCTATTTTGGCAATTGAATTTAACCCCAGAACAAAATATATTTTTGGCTGACACTATTATACTTTGCCAGCCAGTGCTGGGACACCAGATTCAGGGTATTGCTATTTTGACAATTGAATTTCATCCCGAGAACAAAATATATGTTTTGGTGGACACTATTATATTTTGCCAGCCAGTGCTGGGACACCAGATGCAGGATATTGCTATTTTGGCAATTGAATTTCACCCCAGAACAAAATATACCCGGTTACGGACAGATTTAAACTAGGCCTGCAACAGCTGGAACACCAGATTCAGGGTATTGCTATTTTGGCAAGTGAATTTAACCCCAGAACAAAATATATGTTTTGTCAGACACTATTATACTTTGCCAGCCAGTCCTGGGACACCAGATTCAGGGTTTTGCTATTTTGGCAATTGAATTTGACCCCAGAACAAAATATATGTTTTGGCGGACACTATTATACTTTGCCAGCCATTGCTGGGACACCAGATTCAGGGTATTGCTATTTTAGCAATTGAATTTCACCCCAGAACAAAATATATGTTTTGGCGGACACTATTATACTTTGCCAGCCAGTGCTGGGACACCAGATTAAGGGTATTGCTAATTTGGCAATTGATTTTCACACCAGAACAAAATATATGTTTTGGCGGACACTATTATACTTTGCCAGCCAGTGCTGGGACACCAGATTAAGGGTATTGCTATTTTGGCAATTGAATTTGACCCCAGAACAAAATATATGCTTTGGCGGACACTATTATACTTTGCCAGCCGGTGCTGGGACACCAGATTCAGGGTTTTGCTAGTTTGGCAATTGAATTTGACCCCTGAACAAAATATATGTTTTGGCGGACACTATTGTACTTTGCCAGCCAGTGCTGGGACACCAGATTCAGGGTATTGCTATTTTGGCAATTGAATTTTATCCCAGAACAAAATATATGTTTTGGTGGACACTATTATACTTTGCCAGCCAGTGCTGGGACACCAGATTCAGGATATTGCTATTTTGGTAATTGAATTTCACCCCAGAACAAAATATACCCTATTACGGACAGACTTAAACTAGGCCTGCAACAGCTGGAACACCAGATTCAGGGTATTACTATTTTGGCAAGTGAATTTCATCCCAGAACAAAATATATGTTTTGGCGGACAATATTATACTTTGCCAGCCAGTGCTGGGACACCAGATTCAGGGTATTGCTATTTTGCAAGTGAATTTAACCCCAGAATAAAATATATGTTTTGGCTGACACTATTGTACTTTGTCAGCCAGTGCTGGGACACTAGATTCAGGGTATTGCTATTTTGCAAGTGAATTTAACCCCAGAACAAAATATTTGTTTTGGCGGACACTATTATACTTTGCCAGCCAGTGCTGGGACACCAGATTCAAGGTATTGCTATTTTGGCAATTGAATTTCACCCCAGAACAAAATATATGTTTTGGCGGACACTATTATACTTTGCCAGCCGGTGCTGGGACACTAGATTCAGGGTATTGCTACTTTGGCAATTGAATTTCACCCCAGAACAAAATATATGTTTTGGTGGATACTATTATACTTTGCCAGCCATTGCTGGGACACCAGATTCAGGGTATTGCTAGTTTGGCAATTGAATTTCATCCCAGAACAAAATATATGTTTTGGTGGACACTATTATACTTTGCAATCCAGTGCTGGGACACCAGATTAAGGGTATTGCTATTTTGGCAATTTAATTTCACCCCAGAACAAAATATACCCTGTTACGAACAGATTTAAACTAGGTCTGCAACAGCTGGAACACCAGATTCAGGGTATTGCTATTTTGGCAATTGAATTTCATCCAAGAACAAAATATATGTTTTGTCGGACACTATTATACTTTGCCAGCCAGTTCTGGGACACCAGATTCAGGGTTTTGCTATTTTGGCAATTGAATTTGACCCCAGAACACAATATATGTTTTGGCGGATACTATTATACTTTGCCAGCCAGTGCTGGGACACCAGATTCAGGGTATTGCTACTTTGGCAATTGAATTTCACCCCAGAAAAAATATATATTTTGGCTTACACTATTGTACTTTGCCAGCCAGTGCTGTGACACCAGATTCAGGGTATTGCTATTTTGACAATTGAATTTAACCCCAGAACAAAATATATGTTTTGGCGGATACTATTATACTTTGCCAGCCAGTGCTGGGACACCAGATTCAGGGTATTGCTATTTTGGCAATTGAATTTCATCCCAGAACAAAATATATGTTTTGGTGGACACTATTATACTTTGCCAGCCAGTGCTGGGACACCAGATGCAGGATATTGCTATTTTGGCAATTGAATTTCACCCCAGAACAAATTATACCCTGTTATGGACAAATTTAAAATAGGCCTGCAACAGCTGGAACACCAGATTCAGGGTATTGCTATTTTGGCAATTGAATTTCATCCCAGAACAAAATATATGTTTTGCGGACACTATTATACTTTGCCAGCCAGTGCTGGGACACCAGATTCAGGGTTTTGCTATTTTGGCATTTGAATTTGACCCCAGAACAAAATATATGTTTTGGCGGACACTATTGTACTTTTCCAGCCAGTGCTGGGACACCAGATTTAGGGTATTGCTATTTTGGCAAGTGAATTTAACCCCAGAACAAATTATATGTTTTGGCGGACACAATTGTACTTTGCCAGCCAGTGCTGGGACACCAGATTCAGGGTATTGCTATTTTAGCAATTGAATTTCACCCCAGAACAAAATATATGTTTTTGCGGATACTATTATACTTTGCCAGCCATTGCTGGGACACCAGATTCAGGGTATTGCTATTTTAGCAATTGAATTTCACCCCAGAACAAAATATATGTTTTGTTGGACACAATTTTACTTTGCCAGCCAGCGCTGGGACACCAGATACAGGATATTGCTATTTTGGCAATTGAATTTCACCCCAGAACAAAATATACCCTTTACGGACAGATTTAAACTAGGCCTGCAACAGCTGGAACACCAGATTCAGGGTATTGCTATTTTGGCAATTGAATTTCATCCCAGAACAAAATATATGTTTTGGCGGACACTATTGTACTTTGCCAGCCAGAGCTGGGACACCAGATTCAGGGTATTGCTATTTTGGCAATTGAATTTCACCATAGAACAAAATATATTTTTGGACGGACACTATTATACTTTGCCAGCCAGTGCTGGGACACCAGATTCAGGGTATTGCTATTTTGGCAATTGACTTTCACCCCAGAACAAAATATATGTTTTGGCGGACACTATTATACTTTGCCAGCCAGTGCAGGGACACCAGATTCAAGGTATTGCTATTTTGGCAAGTGAATTTAACCCCAGAACAAAATATATGTTTTGGCGGACACTATTGTACTTTGCCAGCCAGTGCTGGGACACCAGATTCAGGGAATTGCTATTTTGGCAATTGAATTTCATCCCAGAACAAAATATATGTTTTGGCGGACACTATTATACTTTGCCAGCCAGTGCAGGGACACCAGATTCAAGGTATTGCTATTTTGGCAAGTGAATTTAACCCCAGAACAAAATATATGTTTTGGCGGACACTATTGTACTTTGCCAGCCAGTGCTGGGACACCAGATTCAGGGAATTGCTATTTTAACAATTGAATTTCACCCCAGAACAAAATATATTTTTTCGGATACTATTTTACTTTGCCAGCCATTGCTGGGACACCAGATTCAGGGTATTGCTATTTTAGCAATTGAATTTCACCCCAGAACAAAATATATGTTTTGGCGGACACTATTATACTTTGCCAGCCAGTGCCGGGACACCAGATTCAGGGTATTGCTATTTTGGCAATTGAATTTAACCCCAGAACAAAATATATGCTTTGGTGGACACTATTATACTTTGCCAGCCATTGCTGGGACACCAGATTCAGGGTATTGCTATTTTAGCAATTGAATTTCACCCCAGAACAAAATATATGTTTTGGCGGACACTATAATACTTTGCCAGCCAGTGCTGGGACACCAGATTAAGGGTATTGCTATTTTGGCAATTGAATTTCACCCCAGAACAAAACATATGTTTTGGCGGACCCTATTATACTTTGCCAGCCGGTGCTGGGACACCAGCTTCAGGGTATTGCTACTTTGGCAATTGAATTTCACCCCATAAAAAATTATATATTTTGGTGGACACTATTGTACTTTGCCAGCCAGTGCTGGGACACCAGATTAAGGGTATTGCTATTTTGACAATTGAATTTCATCCCAGAACAAAATATATGTTTTGTTGGACACAATTTTACTTTGCCAGCCAGTGCTGGGACACCAGATACAGGATATTGCTATTTTGGCAATTGAATTTCACCCCAGAACAAAATATACCCTTTTACGGACAGATTTAAACTAGGCCTGCAACAGCTGGAACACCAGATTCAGGGTATTGCTATTTTGGCAATTGAATTTCATCCCAGAACAAAATATATGTTTTGGCGGACACTATTGTACTTTGCCAGCCAGTGCTGGGACACCAGATTCAGGGTATTGCTATTTTGGCAATTGAATTTCACCATAGAACAAAATATATTTTTGAGCGGACACTATTATACTTTGCCAGCCAGTGCTGGGACACCAGATTCAGGGTATTGCTATTTTGGCAATTGACTTTCACCCCAGAACAAAATATATGTTTTGGCGGACACTATTATACTTTGCCAGCCAGTGCAGGGACACCAGATTCAAGGTATTGCTATTTTGGCAAGTGAATTTAACCCCAGAACAAAATATATGTTTTGGCGGACACTATTGTACTTTGCCAGCCAGTGCTGGGACACCAGATTCAGGGAATTGCTATTTTAACAATTGAATTTCACCCCAGAACAAAATATATTTTTTTCGGATACTATTTTACTTTGCCAGCCATTGCTGGGACACCAGATTCAGGGTATTGCTATTTTAGCAATTGAATTTCACCCCAGAACAAAATATATGTTTTGGCGGACACTATTATACTTTGCCAGCCAGTGCCGGGACACCAGATTCAGGGTATTGCTATTTTGGCAATTGAATTTAACCCCAGAACAAAATATATGCTTTGGTGGACACTATTTTACTTTGCCAGCCAGTGCTGGGACACCAGATTAAGGGTATTGCTATTTTGGCAATTTAATTTCACCCCAGAACAAAATATACCCTGTTAAGGACAGATTTAAACTAGGTCTGCAACAGCCAGAACACCAGATTCAGGATATTGCTATTTTGGCAATTGAATTTCACCCCAGAACAAAATATATGTTTTGTCGGACACTATTATACTTTGCCAGCCAGTGCCGGGACACCAGATTCAGGGTATTGCTATTTTGGCAATTGAATTTAACCCCAGAACAAAATATATGCTTTGGTGGACACTATTATACTTTGCCAGCCAGTGCTGGGACACCAGATAAAGGGTATTGCTAGTTTGGCAATTTAATTTCACCCCAGAACAAAATATACCCTGTTAAGGACAGATTTAAACTAGGTCTGCAACAGCTGGAACACTAGATTCAGGGTATTGCTATTTTGGCAATTGAATTTCATCCAAGAACAAAATATATGTTTTGTCAGACACTATTATACTTTGCCAGCCAGTCCTGGGACACCAGATTCAGGGTTTTGCTATTTTGGCAATTTTATTTGACCCCAGAACAAAATATATCTTTTTGCGGACACTATTATACTTTGCCAGCCAGTGCTGGGACACCAGATTCAGGGTATTGCTATTTTGGCAATTGAATTTCACCAGAGAACAAAATATATTTTTTGGCGGACACTATTATACTTTGCCAGCCAGTGCTGGGACACCAGATTCAGGGTATTGCTACTTTGGCAATTGAATTTCACCCCAGAAAAAAATATATATTTTGGCTTACACTATTGTACTTTGCCAGCCAGTGCTGTGACACCAGATTCAGGGTATCGCTATTTTGACAATTGAATTTAACCCCAGAACAAAATATATGTTTTGGCGGATACTATTATACTTTGCCAGCCAGTGCTGGGACACCAGATTCAAGGTATTGCTATTTTGGCAATTGAATTTCATCCCAGAACAAAATATATGTTTTGGTGGACACTATTGTACTTTGCCAGCCAGTGCTGGGACACCAGATGCAGGATATTGCTACTTTGGCAATTGAATTTTACCCCAGAAAAAAATATATATTTTGGCTTACACTATTGTACTTTGCCAGCCAGTGCTGGGACACCAGATTCAGGGTATTGCTATTTTGGCAATTGAATTTCACCAGAGAACAAAATATATTTTTTCGCGGACACTATTATACTTTGCCAGCCAGTGCTGGGACACCAGATGCAGGATATTGCTATTTTGGCAATTGAATTTCACCCCAGAACAAAATATACCCTGTTACGGACAGATTTAAACTAGGCCTGCAACAGCTGGAACACCAGATTCAGGGTATTGCTATTTTGGCAATTGAATTTCATCCCAGAACAAAATATATGTTTTGCGGACACTATTATACTTTGCCAGCCAGTGCTGGGACACCAGATTCAGGGTTTTGCTATTTTGGCAATTGAATTTGACCCCAGAACAAAATATATGTTTTGGCGGACACTATTGTACTTTTCCAGCCAGTGCTGGGACACCAGATTCAGGGTATTGCTATTTTGGCAAGTGAATTTAACCCCAGAACGAAATATATGTTTTGGCGGACACAATTGTACTTTGCCAGCCAGTGCTGGGACACCAGATTCAGGGAATTGCTATTTTAACAATTGAATTTCACCCCAGAACAAAATATATGTTTTTGCGGATACTATTATACTTTGCCAGCCATTGCTGGGACACCAGATTCAGGGTATTGCTATTTTTGCAATTTAATTTCACCCCAGAACAAAATATATGTTTTGGCGGACACTATTATACTTTGCCAGCCAGTGCTGGGACACCAGATTCAGGGTTTTGCTATTTTGGCAATTGAATTTGACCCCAGAACAAAATATATGTTTTGGCGGACAGTATTGTACTTTGCCAGCCAGTGCTGGGACACCAGATTTAGGGTATTGCTATTTTGGCAAGTGAATTTAACCCCAGAACAAAATATATGTTTTGGCGGACACTATTATACTTTGCCAGCCAGTGCTGGGACACCAGATTCAGGGTATTGCTATTTTGGCAATTGAATTTCACCATAGAACAAAATATATTTTTGGCGGACACTATTATACTTTGCCAGCCAGTGCTAGGACACCAGATTCAGGGTATTGCTATTTTGGCAATTGACTTTCACCCCAGAACAAAATATATGTTTTGGCGGACACTATTATACTTTGCCATCCAGTGCAGGGACACCAGATTCAAGGTATTGCTATTTTGGCAAGTGAATTTAACCCCAGAACAAACTATATGCTTTGGTGGACACTATTATACTTTGCCAGCCAGTGCAGGGACACCAGATTCAGGGTATTGTTATTTTGGAAATTGAATTTAACCCCAGAACAAAATATATGCTTTGGTGGACACTATTATACTTTGCCAGCCAGTGCTGGGACACCAGATTCAGGGTATTGCTATTTTGGCAATTGAATTTCACCCCAGAAAATCTACCCTTTGCCAGACAGCAGACAGTATTACACTTGGCTAGCCAAAGCTGGAACACCAGATTTAGGGGATTGGTATTTTGGCAATTGTATTTAACCCCTTAATAAAATTTAGAAATTGCTATCCTGCGTTTCTACGGGTGACAATAAGCACAGCCAAGCCACTGATGTAGGATATAGCAAAAAAACAAAACTAAAATTGATGGATAGATGGACTTGGTGGCCGCTTGTTCTGGTGCACCACAAGTCACAAAATGGACGCCGATCACCCCAGAAAAAGTGACAGAAAAACGCTCTGTGCAGCCTAAAAATCAGTGAGCAATTAACTAGCAGAAGTTGATTCATTCACAGCTGTAGATCAATCAGTTCATTAGATGCTGTTGCTGACTTTTCCCTGCCTAATCTCGCCCTCACAGAAGCTGCGTCTCCCTACACTAATCAGAGCAGTGTGACGTGCGGTGCTACGTGACTCCAGCTTAAATAGAGGCTGTGTCACTTGCTGCACTTGACCAATCAAAGCCATGCCATTAGTAGGCATGGCTGTGATGGCTTCTTAGGGCAAGAAGTAAAACGCTAGCTGATTGGCTGCTGTGCAGCCCTTCAGAAAGCGGGAAGAAATTGCCGAACAACTGACCCGAACCCGAACTTTTTTGAACATGTTCGGGTCCGGTCCGGGTCCCGAACACCCCAAAATTCGGTACGAACCCGAACTATGCTCGAACTGTTCACTCAACACTACTTGAGATGAAAGTGAAGCAGATGATCCACAAACAACTAGCATAGAAATCCAACTGGAAATATCAACCGCATGGTCAGCAGCGAGAGGTGGACTTAAATAGAGCCTCCTCACTGATAACGAGCAGAACCTGTGGAGAAGTGAGATCCTGCAAAAAATGACAAATAGAAAGGAAAAATAGAGAGACTTGTCAGATAGACTCACGTGCCGCAAGTCTATCCAATCTTCTCAGATCTCTCACAGGGAAGGCAGTGACAGTACCCCCCCTTCTACGGATGACCTCCTGGCAACCAGGACCGACCTTATCAGGGTGCGCCCTGTGAAAGGCCTTTAGAAGGCGACTAGCACTCACATCAGTCGCCGGAACCCACATTCTTTATTCTGGACCGTAACTCTTCCAGTGTACGAGGTAGTGCAGGGATCCACAAAGAATACGCGAGTTAATTATTCTGGAGATCTGAAACACAACATTACCATCCACCATGACAGGAGGAGGTGGCAAGGGAGATGGTTGAGCAGGTTCCACATAATTTTTCAACAATGACTTGTGAAACACATAATGAATAGTGTAGAGCGTTAATGAATTGCGAATTTTTATCACGAATATCGGCACTTCGAGAATTCGCACATTTTTCGAATATAGTGACATATATTCGTTAAAATGAATATTCGTCTTTTTTTCATCTGATCCCATTACCTGCCTGCTTCTTGCTTGTGGGCCAATGTGGGAAGGCTACAATATCGTAGTCTTTAGCGAAATATTCTATCTTCATTATTTAATTTATTTCATCTTACGGGAAAAATCGTCAATGTAATATGCGCGTTAATCAAGTAAGGGCAGGCTATAGGCAACTTTCCTATTGGGTTGGCTTGCTAGAAATCGCAAACATGTAGAACATAGTGATATATTCGTAAAAACGAATATTCGTGTTTTTTTTTTTTTCATCTGAACCCATTACATTTACTAATGGGTTCAGATGGGAAAAAAAAAACTAATATTCGTTTTTATGAATATATATCACACTATATTCTACATATTCGCGAATTCTAGCAAGCCAACCGAATAGGAAAGTTGCCTATAACCCACTCTTACTTGATTAACGCGCATATTACATTGCCGATTTTTCTCATACAAGAGAATAATCTCTAATATGAATATTTGCGAATATTTACGAATATTCTACCACATATTCGTGAAATATCGCTAATTCGAATATTGCCCCTGCCGCTCATCACTAATTATGACTCTTCCAAGCCTGCGGAAGTTCTAGACGAAAAGCAAGCGGATCAATAATGGCAGAAATTTTAAAGAAAAGAAAGGAGGAGAAAGGGGGGAAATTATAAAAAAAAAAAAAATTAAAAGGAAAAAATTAAAAATGGCACCCAAACGCCGTTCAATAGACTCTTCTGCAATTAGACAAGGAGTAAAATCAATTGAAGCGGGGAAAATTGAGCACTTTTTAAAATCACCTGGTGTTCAGGAAAAGGGACATTTAAAGGAGATCTATAAAAAGAATGTTAATATCTCCTCTCCAGATGATCCCTCTGAGGTTGAGCATGTGGATGCGGACATGGAGGGTGGCGAGGAAGAATCTTCTAGTCGCTCAAAAGTAGACCCAGCAGTTATGGAAGAAATTCTATTAACCATTAAAAATAATGGAGCGTTAATGCAAAACATGGCGACGCAGTTGGGGTCAGTACAGAGCGATATATCATTGATCCGGGATGATTTGGCGAAAATTCGAGAGCGAGTCCTCAATATGGAGAAAATAGTCAATCATCTGCAGGCAGATATTACAAAATTACAAGTAAAATCTTCGTCACTTGCCTCTGAAAATGAACGTCTTCAAGCCAAGCTCGTTGACCTAGAAAATAGATCTAGGCGATATAATATACGAGTTGTTGGATTCCCAGAGGGCATGGAAGGACAGCAATTAATGGATCAGTTAAAATCTCTGATATTTGAAAATCTGGGTAGTGAACATTTTTCCCGCTGTTTCAGATGGAGAGGGCCCATCGAGTTCCAGGAGGAAAGATAACACCAGGAAAGCCACCACGGTCAATTTTGATTAAATTACCATCATCTACAGATAGAGATGTCATCCTTAAAAGAGCTAGAGAATGTTCTCCTATGATATATCAGGGTAACAAATTATCCTTGTTTCCGGATTTTGCTCGAGAGACACACGAAAAGAGAAGGGTTTTTTTTTTAAATTAAGAAGCGTTTAGCTTCTAAAGACATTAAGTACTCTCTCTTATATCCGGCTAAATTGAGAGTGATTTTTGATGGAACTTCCCACTTCTTTGAGAATCCAGATCAAGCTATGGATTGGTTAGACCGAGCTGGCATATGATTACTTGTTAATCTTTACTAAAGGGGGGCTTGGGGGGGGGGGGTTGGATGTCTGGGGGAGGAGTAGTGGCCAAGGTTGAGAGGTTTACTGGAGGATCCGGGTAGACCATTAGAGGGAGGGGAGTGGGAGGGTTCAAGCATGCCGGGTTGGGTTTTATTTATTTATTTTTTTCTTTTCTCATTTGCTTATAAACAATGCCAGTTAAGATTGTATCATGGAATGTAAGGGGTCTTGGAGAGAGGGTAAAAAGACAAGCAATTATGGATGCAGTGAGGAGACACCTCCCTGCAATAATTTGTTTAGTTGAAACCCATCTTACAGATATTACAGTTTCCCATTTGGGAATGGGATGGTCTTCTCAGAAATACCACTCAACATTCAACGGCTCCTCAAGAGGAGTTTCGGTTCTGATCCATCGTGCGATCGATTTTAGTTTAATTGATTCTGAAATTGATGGTCAGGGAAGATTTATCTTCCTTTATGGTAGACTTTGTGGTCAGCCGTATATACTTGCTTTTTTTTATATTCCTCCTCCTTTTTCTATACAGCCTCTTAATGCTCTTTTGTTATTTATGGAACGGAGACCAGAGTGCCAGATTGTTTTAATGGGAGACTTTAACGCGGTTATGGATTCTAATAGGGATAGACTATCCATGGATGCAGATTTAGGGAGATATGTGAGGGCCTCCCTTTATTGCAGTTTTGTCAAGAGACGGGTTTGGTGGATATATGGGAGTATCATGGAAAGGGGAAACAGGTATATTCATGTGTCAGCAAAGGAGGGAGGGCAATGTCTAGAATTGATCTGGCCCTGACGAATAGTAGTAATTTAAAGAACATAAAAGCGATCCGATATGGGGTCAGAACAGTTTCAGACCATTCCCTCTCTCAATAGATTTAAACCCTGGGGAGCAGAATGCTAGTTTGAGGTCCTTTTTAAAGGGATTCTTTCACCCCCAAACCCCAATTTTCACTACTTACATCATTATTTGGTAAATAGTGCCCCCATTATATAGCCACTTACCCCATAATTTTTAAACTTACAGATGATGAGAAAACGAAGTTTATAATACCTGTCAATCAATAGTGAAGGAGCCCAGGGCGGCGTCATACCGGCCGGAGCCCAGGCCGCGCGCTCATCTAACTTTTCTACCACGCCCCTTTCACCCAGGCGGCCCGCCCATTGTGATGCGCTCGGCCTCGTCCAGAACTGGCCAAATCCTGCGCCTGCGCCGTGGATCGGGCAGTCCGCGCCTGCGCACTGGATTCCCGATTACTGGCGCAAGCATCGGGCTACCCTGTGCGCAGGCGCGGGGCCCGTACTGCGATAGTGTACCAGCGCAGGATCGGAGCCTCAGGAAGAGTCGTGGGCGCTGGAGCTGGCTGTCACCCTGCCTGCCTCCCTCCCATCGCAGTACGGGCCCGCGCCTGCGCACAGGGTAGCCCGATGCTTGCGCCAGTAATCGGGAATCCAGTGCGCAGGCGCGGACTGCCCGATCCACGGCGCAGGCGCGGGATTTGGCCAGTTCTGGACGAGGCCGAGCGCATCACAATGGGCGGGCCGCCTGGGTGAAAGGGGCGTGGTAGAAAAGTTAGATGAGCGCGGCCTGGGCTCCGGCCGGTATGACGCCGCCCTGGGCTCCTTCACTATTGATTGACAGGTATTATAAACTTTGTTTTCTCATCATCTGTAAGTTTAAAAATTATGGGGTAAGTGGCTATATAATGGGGCACTATTTACCAAATAATGATGTAAGTAGTAAAATTGGGGTTTGAGGGTGAAAGAATCCCTTAAGCTGAATCCATACTGGCTTACCATTATTGAGAATCAGGACTCTATCAAACAGCTTATCTCCACTTTTTGGGAAATTAATTATCCCTCTGCGAATATCAACTCAGTTTGGGACGCCTTGAAAGCATATATGAGGGGGTTCTTATGAGTGACATTATGACAATGAGGCGGGGCTTTAGGAAAAGGGAGGAGGAATTGGTTAAGAGGGCGACCCAGAACAATTTACTGTACAACATTCAGAGTGCTAAAGGGAGGAGATGCAGAAAGCAAGTTTTGCCCTAAAGGAATTCCTTTTTGAAAAAGCTCAGCATAGTTTATTCTTTAAGGGGCAAAAATACTTTGTAGAATCTGGGCGACCAGGTAGATTACTCACTAGAATTGCTGTTCAACAGGATAATCAAAAAAAGGATATCACTTCAATTTTTGGAGTTGACGGAGAGTCTGTTTGTAATCCGGAGGGAATTAAAAGCATTTTTTTAGAGTATTTTTCTCAAGTGTATAGGTCAGCTCAGACCATATCTACTAAATCTATGGATCGATATCTAGATACTGTTTCCCTTCCGGTGCTAACAGACTCCCAGAGGACTTTTTTAGATAGGGATGTGACTTTACAAGAGATCCAGGGGCACTTAAAATGATATCAGGAAATTCTGCGTCGGGCCTGGATGGTCTCCCCTACGAGTTCTACCGAAAATATGGGGTTACTATTTTACCATACCTTGTAGAGCTTTTTACTCAGGCACTGCAGGAGGTGCTCTCCCAATTCAATGGCGGAAGCACTGATAGTGTTAATTCCAAAAAAAGATAAAGATCAACGGGAATTGGATTCTTATAGACCAATTTCCTTATTAAACACTGATGTTAAACTACTCTCCAAAGTCCTTGCTAATAGACTGTCTAAAGTAATTACGTCTGTTATTCATCCTGATCAAAATGGATTTATGCCTGGGAGGGGTACACATTACAATTTACATCGCCTCTTTGCTAACATTCAGTCTCCGGCGGATGGTTCCCGCTCCATCCTGTCTCTTGAGGCCACCAAGGCCTTTGACAGAGTGGAGTGGGGGTTTCTTTGGAGAGTAATGGTGAGAATGGGATTTGGCTCAAGCTTCATTATGATGATACAGCTGCTATACAAATTTCCTGTGGCTAGGCTGAGGATTAATGATGTGTTGACGGGGAGCTTTCCTTTGGAAAGAGGAACCCGTCAGGGATGTCCTCTTTCCCCGCTCCTCTTCAACATTTACATTGAACCCCTGGCGGCTAAGGTTAGACAAGATCTGAGGATGTTGGGGTTTGGAGTTATGGGAATAGAGGATCGAATCTCCTTATATGCTGATGATGTTATGTTTTTTTTACAACAATTAGAAAAGACACTTCCTCGGGTGATGGAGATTGTTAATGCTTATAGCGAGGTCTCAGGTCTGGAAGTCAATTGGGCGAAAACTTGTCTTTTACCGTTGGATGAATTATCTATCGAAACTAGAGTCCATGGTTTGAATTTTTCTGAGTCACTGAAGTACTTGGGGATTACGGTGACTGCCAAAGTTCAAGACCATATACAGTTTAACTTGATACCAGTTTTATCGAAAATTAGATCAAAAATTAAGATATGGCAGAAAATTCCGCTTACTAGAGCAGATAGGATTTCTTTAATCAAAATGGTGGTACTTCCTCAAGTGCTTTATGTTCTTCGAAACTCCCTATTTGGATCGAGGATAAATTCTTCAAGATTATAGAAAGAATGATTAACGATCTATTATGGGGAGAAAACGTGTGAGATTGAAGGTGGACTATTTTTCCATGGTGTATGAGCAGGGAGGCCTAAATCTTCCGTACTTTAAAGGATATTATGTTGCCTCACAGCTATGTTTTTTAATGACTGGAAAAATAGCCCCCTTTGTATTAAACTAGTAAGATGTAAGATCCACACCTGCTTTGCACTCCAGGGGAACCAAGAGGGGTCCTCGTGGAGTTGCGGGACAGGTTATGCGTGTCTCTGATGCACCAGCGCTGACCCCTTTGCGAACCAGTGCGGGGATGCGTTCGCGTGGACATTGGAGGGAGGACCGTCGGAGTCCCGGGGACAGAGTGGCCAGGCAAGTGACAAGACGCCGCTGCCAGGTTTGTCTCCGGTGTCTCCTGCGACTTCCGTTTCTGCATCTGGGTCCACACGCTCGCATACTCGCGCTGAGTCGATCATGCGTCCGTGCGTACGCACGAGGGCAGGTTCGCAAAGGGATACACGGTCGCGAGTACGCGCTTCATCGACCAGTGGCGCATAATATACTGACTCACAAGAGCAAAGTAGATTAGGAGCCAGCCATGGGTTAATCAACTTGTGATTGCCTTAGGCCATGTACTCAGGTGCAGGGCAATTTGTTCACCTATGGAAGTGGACACTTGGCACCCTGGGATTGGTCAGCAGGCTTTTAAAAGGAGGTCTCTCAGGGTGATCAGTGCCCACTGTTATTTTCCCTCAACCAGGTATAGGTCACAACTGCTAGTGACTGAAGACTGCCAGGAATTTTGTCCTTTGCAGCGGACCCAAGATCTGGAGTGACTCGACTGCCAAGTGCACAGCATCATTCAGCACTGGTTGGGACTATTCCTGGAATCTCCTTGCCTGGTTTTTGTTATTATTTCTTGTTACCAGCAAGTGTTCTGGACGTTGATGTTTCTGGTGAATAAACACCTTTTTGCTTTCATCACTGGTCTGTTTGTTGGTGCCTTGCATTACATAAGAGAAGCAGGCTTTTCAGACTTTTTTACACTATTGGAGTCCAGTTATTTATCTGAGAACGTACGAGATTACACTTCCTTCTCTAGTTTGTTTATAAGAGCTTGGAAGATGATTAGGAAATGGTGTAAAGTTACAGCATCATTGATTTGCACTCCATTATGGCACAATAGAAGGTTTTACTCTCTTTTGGACCTGGAGGCTAGCCGTTACTGGAGGACAAAAAATATTCACTATCTCAGTCAAGTGGTAAAAAATGGGCAAATATTGTCTCTTTTGGAGCTTACTCAAAAGGAAAATTTGGGTGAGGTAGCATGGTATCCATACTTTCAGTTATGTTTTGCACTTTCTTCTATTTCAGATAAGCACTTTTTTAATATAGAAGCTCCACTTTTTCTTCATAAGTTATTACAAGAAAGAGGAACAGATATGAAAGTTAAAATTTCACATTGTTATAAACATTTAATTAAATTTTATTTCTCTGAATGTCACTCTCCAGGACAAAAAGTCTGGACCACTACACTTGAAAATTTTGCTCCAGTATGGATCTTGGGTGATTTTTCTGAGATAGCCTGTCAGTTTTCCAAACTTTGTTTTTTGGTTAAAGTGTCCTTTTTAGCTAGACTTATTATCTCTAGATTGTGGTTTGCCCCTCACCCCCCAGAGTATCGAACATGGTTAAATCTAGTTAATAAAGTTAAAAAGTACGAGCAGATTCTTTATAAACAAAGACGGTGTTACGGCTGTATGTGAGCAACAAGAGCATACACAGTGAGTTAGCTACTGACCGGACCCAAACTAGGGAACATAAAGGGTGACCCCTGTCACACCCTAAAAGCTCTCCCTATGCTGCTAAGCCCATGTCCAGATCCAGATGGTGGATCGAGACATGCCAGCGTACCTAAGGCTGATGACCACTGTAACCCCTACATTAGTGGAAGGGGCAAGGCCACCGGTGCCCTGCTCAGTATATGGACGGAACCGGGGTCGCCTCGGATCCAGTCAGCAAAACAAACAGAAACACACAATGTCTGCACACTTAACTGAAGGAGCTGCAGCAGCAGTGAAAACAGATCCAAAGTCAGCAGACAATGTCCGAAGTACTTGCTTCAGCAGAACACAGGGCCAGAAAAAAGATATTACACCAGTGAAGATACTCAAGCGAGAGATACTGCTCAAATGAAAAAGTATAATCCGCACCGTACAAAGGAAGAAGGGTGATTTAAAGGCAGAGCAATCAAACACAGGAGGGACAGCTGGGAGGAAGGAAACAGAAAGTAAAGACCTCATCACAGGGGCGGAGAAACAGAGCTGTGAGAACGTCTCAAAGCTCTAGTAGTTACATCATCACAGGGGTGGAGAAACAGAGCTGTGAGAACGTCTCAAAGCTCTGGTAGTGACAGAGGGTCTAATGAAAAATGTGTTAAGATATGGAACTGGTGGAATGAATAAAGGTGGAGAGGAATTTTTCTTTTTTTCTTTTTTTTTTTCCGGGCATGCTTGAGGGGGTGGTTGGGGGGGCAGCATTTGTAAATTTTCTCGTTATTATGATGTTGTATTTGATATAAGGAAAAAGTAAATAAAGATTTATAAAGAAAAAAAAAATAATGGCAGAAATCTTGAATGGACCAATAAATCTTGGGCTCAACTTCCAAGAGGGTACCTTTCACTTAATGTTCTTAGTGGACAACCACACAAAATCACCCACACTCAGGTTTGGACCAGTCATATGTGTCTTGTCAGCCTAACATTTCTACCTTCCGCAAGATGGATGACAATGAAGAAGAGAATCTTTCCTCTTCAGGTATACCAGAGGACTCAGTACCAGAAAATGTACCAAACTAAGGGTGAAACCCATATGCACCAAAAATGGTGACTTATCAGTAGACTCCTGTCTACGGTTTTTCAAGGCAAACTCAGCCAAAGCCTCAGCCTCTGTACCACCCCCGGAAAGCTACACAACAAAGCGTCCGCCTGGACATTTTTGACCCAAAGGTGATAGGTTAACACAAAATTAAATCTGGTAAAACACAATGACCATCTGGCCTGCCCTGGGTTCAGACAGTTAGCCGATTCCAGGTAAGCCAGACTCTTATGATCAGTAATTGATCAGTAATGGGATAAATCGCTCCTTCTAAGCAATGATGCCATTCTTCAAAGGCCAACTTAATGGCCAGCAACACCCTATTACCAACATCATAATTTTATTCGGCTGAAGAGAGCTTTTCGGAAAAAAAGCACAAGGGCGCCATTTGCCAGGAGAAGAACCCTGCAACAAAACTGCTCCAACTCCCACTTCTGATGTGTCAGCCTCCACAATGAATGGTTGAGACACATTAGGTTTAGAGATGTCCAGAACTATTCGCCGGCAAACAGTTCCCGGCGAACATCATTTGTTCGTGTTCGCCGTGGCAGGCGAACATATGTGATGTTCGGTCCGCCCCTATACATCATCATTGAGCAAACTTTGACCCTATACCTCACAGTCAGCAGACACATTCCAGCCAATCAGCATACCCTCCCTCCCAGACCCTCCTACCTCCTATCAAAATGCAAGGACAGCATCCATCTTAGATTCATTCTGAAGCTGCAGTGTTAGTTAGAAAAGGGAGAGTGCTGCTGCTGCTTAATTAATATAGGGAATGCGTTAGCTAGGCCAGTTTTCTGTGTCTACTCCAGTCCTCAAAGACTCATCTGCTGTAAGGACAGTTTATATTATTTTTCTATATATATATATATATATATATATGCAGTTGCCTGCCCGTGTGTGAGAGGCCGCAGGCCCACAGACTGTACTGTGTGCACACCACTCATATAGGGTGGCACAGTACCTTGCAGATAAAAAAGTAATTTAATTTTTACCCTTTAATATAATTGCAGTTGCCTGCCAGTGTGTGTCAGGCCCACAGACTGTACTGTGTACACTGCCAGTGCCCACCACTCATATCGGGTGGCACAGTACCTTGCAGATAAAAATAAGTCATTTAACATAGTAACATAGTAACATAGTATATAAGACCGAAAAAGACATTTGTCCATCCAGTTCGGCCTGTTTCCTACAAGTCGATCCAGAGGAAGGCAAAAAAACCCTGTGAGGCAGAAGCCAATTTTCCCCACTTAAGGGAAAAAATTCCTTCCCGACTCCAATCAGGCTACCGGTATCAGAATAACTCCTGGATCAACGACCCCTCTCTAGTAGCTGTAGCCTGTAATATTATTACACCCCAGAAATAAATCGAGTCCCTCTTGAATTCCTTTATTGTACTCACCATCACCACCTCCTCAGGCAGAGAGTTCCATAGTCTCACTGCTCTTACAGTGAAGAATCCTTTTCTATGTTTGTGTACAAACCTTCTTTCCTCCAGACGCAGAGGATGTCCCCTTGTCACAGTCACAGTCCTGGGGATAAATAGATGATGGGACAGATCTCTGTACTGACCCCTGATATATTTATACATAGTTATTAGATCTCCCTCAGTCGACTTTTTCTAAAGTGAATAACCCTAATTTTGATAACCTTTCAGGGTACTGTAGATCCCTCATTCCAGTTATTACTTTAGTTGCCCTCCTCTGAACCCTCTCCAGCTCTGCTATGTCTGTCTTGTTCACAGGAGCCCAGAACTGTACACTGTACTCCATGTGTGGTCTGACTAGTGATTTGTAAAGTGGTAGGACTATGTTCTCATCACGGGCGTCTATGCCCCTTTGATGCAACCCATTACCTTATTGGCCTTGGCAGTAGCTGCCTGACACTGTTTTTTGCAGCTTAATTTGCTGTTTATTAAAATTCCTAGATCCTTTTCCATGTCAGTGTTACCGAGTGTTTTACCATTTAATATGTATGGGTGACTTGCATTATTCCTTCCCATGTGCATAACTTTACATTTTTCAGTGTTAAACCTCATCTGCCATTTTTCTGCCCAAGCCTCCAATCTATCCAGATCCCTCTGTAGCAGAAAACTGTCCTCTTCAGTGTTAATTACTTTACACAGTTTAGTGTCATCTGCAAAAATAGATATTTTACTGTGCAGGCCTTCTACAAGATCATTAATAAATATATTGAAGAGAATAGGGCCCAATACTGAACCCTGAGGTACCCCACTAGTTACAGTGACCCAATCTGAGTATCTACCATTAATAACCACCCTCTGTTTTCTGTCACTTAGCCAGTTACTTACCCACATACAGACATTTTCTCCCAGTCCGAGCATCCTCATTTTATATACTAACCTTTTATGAGGTACGGTGTCAAATGCATTTGCCTGCCAGTGTGTGTCAGGCCCAGTGACTGTACTGTGCCCACTGCCCACCACTCATATAGGGTGGCACAGTACCTTGCAGATAAAAAGTTATTTAATTTTTACCCTTTAATATAATTGCAGTTGCCTGCCAGTGTGTGTCAGGCCCACAAACTGTACTGTGCCCACTGCCAGTGCCCACCACTTATATCGGGTGGCACAGTACCTTGCAGATAAGTCATTTAATTTTTCCTCTGTAATATAATTTCAGTTGCCTACCAGTGTGTGTCAGGCCCACAGACTGTACTGTGCCCACTGCCCACCATTCATATAGGGTGGCACAGTACCTTGCAGATAAAAGTCATTTAATTTTTCCTCTGTAATATAATTGCAGTTGCCTGCCAGTGTGTGTCAGGCCCACAGAATGTACTGTGCCCACTGCCCACCACTCATATAGGGTGGCACAGTACCTTGCACGCATAGTACCACTAATAAAAAAAATGACAGGAAGAGGCAGGCCACCCCGCAGGGGCCGTCGTGGTCGTGGTGCTGTGATTTCCTTTGGCCCTAGAATAATGCCCAGTATTCAGAGGCCACGTACCCTGAACTCGAAAAATTCTGAGGACAAAGTTGACTGGCTTACACAGGACACCCAATCTTCTACAGCTTCCGCTCGGAACCTTGACGCATCATCCTCCTCTAGCTCAGCTTCGGGCAACTCTCAAGTTACCACTCGCCCGCCTGCCACCACCACAAATACTAGCACCACAGCAGCTTCACTTGATCCGTCAGAGGAGGTATTTAAACATCAGTTGGAAGAAATGAGTGATGCACAACCATTATTGCCAGAGGATGTAGATAACAGGGATATGTCTCAGTCAGGCAGCATTACACACATGGACGTACGGTGTGATGATGATGATGTTGTACCCGCTGCTGCTTCCTTTGCTGAGTTGTCAGCGGCTGATGATGACAATGTGTCCGTGGATGTCACACGGGTGCCCGCTCGAAGAGGAGAAGAACAGAGGAAAATACGAATTGGGAGACAGAGAGCAGGAGGAGATGAGTTGGAAGCAGGGGAGGTCATCGCAAGGGGTTAGTGGCACAGTCAGACAGCAAGTATCGGCACCCGGGGTCAGCCAGACAGCACGCCAATCAACGCATGCTGTTGTCACCACCAGAATGCTGTCATTGCAAAGCTCAGCAGTGTGGCATTTTTTTGTGTGTGTCTGCCTCTGATAACAGTGATGCCATTTGCAACCTGTGCCAATAGAAACTGAGTCGTGGAAAGTCCAACACCCACCTAGGTACAACTGCTTTGCGAAGGCACATGATCTCACATCACAAACGCCTATGGGATCAACACATGAGTACAAGCAGCACACAAACTCAAAGCCACCATCCTCCTCCTGGTCCCGCATCTTCAGCCAAGTCAACCACTGCTGTCCTCCTTGCCCCTTCTCAACCACCTGCCACTCTGCCTCTCACCTTCAGCAGTTCCTGCTCATCTGCCCACAGTCAGGTGTCTGTCAAGGAAATGTTTGAGCGTAAGAAGCCAATGTCACAGAGTCACCCCCTTGCCCAGCATCTGACAGCTGGCTTGTCGGAACTCTTAGCCCGCCAGCTTTTACCATACAATCTGGTGGAGTCTGAGGCCTTCAAAAATGTGTAGCTATTGGGACACCGCAGTGGAAGGTCCCCGGCCGAAATTTTTTCACAAAAGGCAATCCCCAACCAGAATTCTATTGTGAAAAAGGAAGTCATGGCATGTCTGGCACACAGTGTTGGGGCAAGGGTCCATCTGACCACTGATACCTGGTCTGCAAAGCACGGTCAGGGCAGGTATATCACATACACTGCGCATTGGGTAAACCTGCTGACGGCTGCCAAGCATGGAATGCGTGGCTCTGCAGCGAAGTTGGTGACACTGCCACGACTTGCAGGCAGGCCTGCTGCCACCTCCTCTAATCCTCCTACTCCATCCTCTTCGCTAACCTCCTCAGCTGAGTCCTCTTCTGCTGCTGCGTCTTGCTCCAGATCAACTGCACCCCCCAGCTCACCGGGGCTATTCCACATCCCTGATACGACAGTGTCACGCGGTCTTGGGGTTGACTTGCCTGAAAGCAGAGAGTCACACTGGACCAGCACTCCTGTTCGCCCTGAAACCACAGGTGGATCAGTAGCTGACCCCGCACCAACTGGAGATTGGCAAAGTGGTGTATGACAACGGAAGCAATCTGTTGGTGTCATTGAATTTGGGCAAGTTGACACATGTGCTGTGCATGGCATATGTGTTGAATCTGATTGTACAGCGCTTTGTGTATAAGTACCGAGGCTTACAGGACGTCCTCAAGCAGGCCAGGAAGGTGTGTGGCCATTTCAGGCATTCCTACACTGGCATGGTGCACTTTTTCGATATTCAGCGGCGAAACAACATGCCAGTGAGGCGCTTGATTTGCGACAGCCCAACACGTTGGAATTCAACACTCCTAATGTTCGACCGCCTGCTCCAACAAGCAAAAGCTGTCAACGAGTATTTGTATGACCGGGGTGCTAGGACAGCCTCTGCGAGCTGGGTATTTTTTTGCCACGTTACTTGACGCTCATGCGCAATGCCTGTAGGCTCATGAGTGCTTTTGAGGAGGTGAAAAACCTAGTCAGTCGCACCGAAGGCACCATCAGCGACCTCATGCCATTTGTTTTCTCCCTAGAGCGTGCCCTGCGAAGAGTGCTGGAACAGGCAGTAGATGAGCGTGAAGAGGAAGAGTTGTGGTCCCCATCACCACCATAAACAGCATCATCGCTTGCTAGACCTGCGACAACGCTGGAAGAGGAGTCTGAGGAAGAGGAGTCAGAGGAGGAATGTGGCTTTGAGGAGGAGGAAGACCAACCACAGCAGGCATCCCAGGATGCTCGTTGTGACCTATCTGGGACCCCTGGTGTTGTACGTGGCTGGGGGAAGAACAGACCTTCAATGAGATCAGTGAGGATGAGGAACGTCTACTTGAGTAGCTCGGCATCCAACCTTGTGCAAATGGGGTCTTTCATGCTGTCATGCCTGTTGAGGGACCCTCGTATAAAAAGGCTGAAGGAGAACGACCTGTACTGGGTGGCCACGCTACTAGGCCCCTGGTATTAGTAGAAAGTGACTGAAATGTTACCCAATTACCTGAAGTCGGAAAAGGATGCTGCAGTTCCAAAACAAGTTAAAAGTATGCTTTACACAGCGTATAAGGGTGATGTCACAGCACAACGGGAATCTAACAGGGAAGAGGTGAAAGTAATCCTCCTCCTACCACGACCACGCAGGCAAGGACAGGACGCTTTACAGACGTGTTGTTGATGGAGGACATGCGGAACTTTTAAATCCTACGCATCGCAACAGCCCTTCGGGGTCCACCGTCAGAGAACGACTCGACCGACAGGTAGCAGACTACCTCGCCTTAACTGCAGATATTGACACTCTGATGAGCGATGAACCCCTTGACTACTGGGTGTGCAGGCTTGACCTGTGGCCTGAGCTATCCCAATTTGCGATAGAACTTCTGGCCTGCCCCGCTTCAAGTGTCCTGTCAGAAAGGACCTTCAGCGCAGCAGGAGGTATTGTCACTGACAAGAGAAGTCGCCTAGTCCAAAAAGTCTAGATTACCTCACCTTTATTAAGATGAATGAGGCGTGGATACCAAAGGGACTGACAGTGGGGATGCATTTGACTAAAAAGGCCTAATGAGATGCCTTGGGCTAAAAATGGTCCCCACGCTGCTGTATTTAATCTCTGCATGCCGGATGACTTGCGTGACTTCTTCACCACCAACTAGGGTTCAAGCCGCAATGTTTTAGTACACTTTCTACAGCAGTGGCTGCAACAATACCTAATTTTTCAGGTATGTGTACATGCCTAATTTTTCTAGCCTCTGGTGCTGCACTGTGGCTGCAAAAACAAAACAAAAAAAGGCACATACATGTGTCAATTCTTCTTCGTGATCGTTACCTTGTTGTGGTGAAGGGGCTTGCGTATCACAATGAAGCGATCACCTCTATGAGTGTGTTGACAATGTTAGCACACCCCAGATGATAAGGTCGTTGCTTCATTGTGAACAGACCAGAAGTGATCGGCTGGATAATTTTCATAGAAAAACATTAATTTTCTTTGTGATCATCTAAGGCAGGGTGTCCAAACTTTTTCGAGGTGGGCCAGATTTGATGAAGTGAACATGTGTGAGGGCCGACCATTTTGCAATTGTAAAAAATCGCTGTTGTGACCTTAAAACAGCTTCAAGTTGCTTCAACTTTTCGCTGCGGTTGCGCCCTGTTAGCTTGTCGTATGTGCTATGTCTCGACTGGTAGTGTCTCTTGACATTAAATTCCTTATAAGCAGCCACAGTATCTTGGCATATAAGACAAACACAGTGATTCGGTAATTCAGTGAAAAATATTCTCCTTTCCACCTTTTCTGGAAGCGGCGTCCCCACTGGCAACTTTTCGTTTCTTATTTGTAGTTACCATTATAAAAATTGCCCAGAAGGGGAGAAGTTATGTAGAGAGAACTAGGAGCACAATCAGATAATCAAATTACAGCACAGTGACATACAGTGAGTAGGGTTGAGCGAACAGTTCGAGCATAGTTAGGGTTCGTACCGAATTTTGGGGTGTTCGGGACCCGGACCCGAATATTTTCAAAAAGTTTGGGTTCGGGTCCGTTGTTCGGCGATTTCTTCTTGCTTTCTGAACGGCTAAACAGCAGCCAATCAGCTAGCGTTTACTTCTTGCCCTCAGAAGCCATCGCAGCCATGCCTACTAATGGCATGGCTGTGATTGGCCAAATGCAGCATGTGACCCAGCCTCTATTTAAGCTGGAGTAACATAGTGCCACACGTCACTCTGATCTGATTGGTGTAGGGAATAGATGCAGCTTCTGTGAGGGCGAGATTAGGCAGGAATCCACCTAGCCCCCTGTGAGTCAGCAAAAACACCTTATGAAGTGATCGATCTACAGCTGTGAATCATTCAACTTCTGCTAGCTAATTGCTCACTGGTTTTTAGGCTGCACAGAGCATTTTTCTGTCACTTTGATCGGCGGCCACTTAGTGTCTTGTGGTGCTCCAGCACAAGCTGCCACCAAGTCCATCAATCCATCAATACTAGTTTTTTTTTGCTATATCCTACATCAGGGGCTTGGCTGTGCTTATTGTCACGCTTAGAAACTCAGGATAGAAATTTCTATATTTTATTAAGGGGTTAAATTCAATTGCCAAAATAGCAATCCCCTAAATCTGGTGTTCCAGCTGTGGCTAGCCAAGTGTTATACTGTCTGCTGTCTGGCAAAGGATACATTTTTTTCTGTGGTGAAATTCAATTGCCAAAATAGCAATACCCTAAATATAGTGTCCCAGCAGTGGCTGGCCAAGTTTAATAATGTCCGTCATAGGATATATTATTTTCTGCGGTGAAATTCAGTTGCAAAAATAGAAATACCGTAAATCTGGTGTTCCAGCTGTGACTGGACAAGTTTAATAGTGTCCGGCAAAGGATTTATTATTTTCTGGGGTGCAATTCAGTTGCCAAAATAGAAATACCATAAATCTGGTGTCCCAGCAGTGGCTGGTAAAGTTTAATAGTGTCTGGCAAAGGATATATTTTGTTCTGGGGTGAAATTCAATTGCCAAAATAGCAATACCATAAATCTGGTGTCCCAGCAGTGGCTGGCCAAGTTTAATATGGTCCGTCATAGGATATTTTATTTTCTGCGGTGAAATTCAGTTGCAAAAATAGAAATACCGTAAATCTGGTGTTCCAGCTGTGGCTGGACAAGTTTAATAGTGTCCGGCAAAGGATTTATTATTTTCTGGGGTGAAATTCAGTTGCCAAAATAGAAATACCATAAATCTGGTTTCTCAGCTGTGGTTGGCCAAGTTTAATAGTGTCCAGCAAAGGATATATTTTGTTCTGGGGTGAAATTCAATTGCCAAAATAGCAATACCATAAATCTGGTGTCCCAGCAGTGGCTGGCCAAGTTTAATAAGGTCCGTCATAGGATATATTATTTTCTGCGGTGAAATTCAGTTGCAAAAATAGAAATACCGTGAATCTGGTGTCCCAGCAGTGGCTGGTAAAGTTTAATAGTGTCCGGCAAAGGATATATTTTGTTCTGGGGTGAAATTCAATTGCCAAAATAGCAATACCATAAATCAGTGGTTTCAGCTGTGGCTGGCCAAGTTTAATAGTGTCCGTCACAGGATATATTATTTTCTGGGGTGAAATTTAATTGCCAAAATGGCAATACCCTGAATCTGGTGTTACAGCTGTGACTGGACAAGTTTAATAGTAACCGTCAAAGGATAGATTTTGTTCTGGGGTGAAATTCACTTGCCAATATAGCAATACCCTGAATTTGGTGTTCCAGCTGTTGCAGGCCAATTGTTAATCTGTCCGTAAAGGGTAAATTACACTCAGCGTGCATCTTCAAGTATATTTCTTTCCGTAAAAGGGTATATTACAAAAAGTGTTACATTACAATTGCTGAAAGCATAATCCTGTGAATCTGCACGCACTATTGTGCATCTCATAGTGTATTTCTGTCCGTAAAGGGTATATTACACAAAGTGTTAAAATACAATTGCTGAAGGCATAATCCTACATTTTTTTCACACTCTACTGTGCATCTCCAAGTGTAAATCTGTCCATAAATGGATACCTTTCATCCAGGGCCTAAATACTAGGCCTACAATTTATATTCCCCTTAATCAGTGGTTAATGCTGTGCCTGGATTAGTGTAATACGGTACATAAATAAATTGGCAGATATTGTTAGGTGCCTGTAAAAAAAAGGCCTGAATTTGAAATCAATACATTGGGCCAAATATTTTTTTCTTATTGTGGTGCTTGGTGAACGATAACAATGAGGAAAACATCTAGTAAGGGACGCGGACGCGGTCGTGGTGGTGTTAGTGGACCCTCTGGTGCTTGGAGAGGACTTGGCCATTCTGCCTCAGTCACACGTCCTAGTGAACCAACTACCTCAGGTTCCAGTACCCGACAGAATTTACAGCGATATTTCGTGGGGCCCGATGCCGTTCTAAGGATGGTAAGGCCTGAGCAGGTACAGGCGCTAGTCAATTGGGTGGCCGACAGTGGATCCAGCATGTTCACAACATTATCTCCCACCCAGTCTTCTGCAGAAAGCGCACAGGTGGCGCCTGAAAACCAAGCCCATCAGTCTGTCACATCACCCCCATGCATATCAGAGAAACTGTCAGAGCCTCAAGTTATGCAGCAGTCTCTTATGCTGTTTGAAGACTCTGCTGGCAGGGTTTGCCAAGGGAATCCACCTAGCCCTTCCCCAGTGGTTGAAGACATAGAATGCACTGATGCACAAGTTCAACCACTGATGTTTCCTGATGATGAGGACATGGGAATACCACCTCATCAGAGTCCGCACATCTCTGATGATGACGAAACACAGGTGCCAACTGCTGCGTCTTTTGCAGTGTGCAGGCCGAAGAGGAGGTCAAGGAGGAAGACTGTGTGGAAGACGATGCAGGGGACGATGAGGTCCTAGACCCCACATGGAATGAAGGTCGTGCCACTGACTTTCATAGTTCAGAGGAAGAGGCAGGGGTGAGACAGAATGAAAAATCCTGAGCAATTAGTAACCCCTCCTAAGCAGCAGCTAGTCTGTATGGACCTAGACGAACCTACAGTATGAAGCTAGGAGGAACTACTCGTCAGGTCCGTCCTCCTGAGGCTCGCAGTAGGCATGGGGTTTGTTTTTCTGTGGGGGAGGGTTCATTTCATTAATGTCTGTCCTTCCATACCCAAAAACAAACGACCGTCGGAAAACTACTAACCCCAGGCTGTGTGGAGGATGTCAGCCGGGGTGTATACTTTTCCTCCATAAGAACGTCTCAATTTGTGTTGCCAACGGTTGTTGTTTTTGGTGATAAGACGGAGACTATTTCTTTCTTTCTAGACAGTGGAGCAGGGATTAATTTGATAGATGCCCATTTTGCCCAGACTATGGGTTTGTCTTTCTGTACGCTGCAGAGACCTATTCCTATATTCGCTATTGACTCTGCTCCTCTGTCTCAGAGAAACCTTACTCATATTGTCCATAACTTACACCTTCGGGTAGGGGACCACCATAACGAGTGTCTTTCATGTTATGTTCTGGAGGGCCTTCCCTCTCCTGTGGTATTGGGTCTTCCCTGGTTGGTAGTGCACAATCCAGTGGTGGATTGGCAGGCCAGGGAGATATTGGAATGGAGTGAGCATTGCAGAGAAAATTGCTTAAATAGCAATTGCTTAGTCGCCTCCACAGCTACTCTACCTACATTTGTTTCGGATTTTAAGGACGTTTTCTCTGAGAAGGGTCGTCAGAAGTTACCTCCTCACCGTCCTTATGATTGCCCGGTTAACCTGATTCCCGGTGCAAAATTAACCAAGACCAGGTTACATAATCTTTTGGGTCCCGAGAGTCAAGCAATGAAAGATTATACCTCCGAGAGTCTGGCTAAGGGACACATCAGACCCTCTTCATCACGCGTGGCTGCAGGGTTTTTCTTTGTTAAAAAGAAAGATAGGGGCCAGCGTCCTTGCCTAGATTTCCGCGAACTTAACCGGATAACCATCCGAGACCCATACCCTCTTCCTCTCATTCCTGACCTGTTTAATCAGATTGCGGGTGCTAGGTGGTTCTCCAAACTTGATCTTAGGGGGGGCCTACAATCTGATTCGTATCAAGGAGGGGGATGAGTGGAAGACAGCTTTTAACACCCCTGAGGGGCATTATGAAAATCTAGTCATGCCTTTTCGGTGTGACCAATGCTCTTGCTGTCTTCCAACATTTTGTTAACTACATTTTTAGTCATCTTATCGGCAGGTTTGTGGTGATATACCTAGATGATATTTTAATGTATTCGTCTGATCTAAAAACACATGAGGTACATGTCAGACAGGTACTGCAGGTCCTACGAACTAATAAATTATATGCGAAGATTGAAAAGTGTGTCTTCGCTGTTCAGGAGATACAGTTCCTGGGATATCTATTGTTTGCTTCAGGTTTCCGTATGGATCCTGGGAAGGTCCAGGCAATTCTAGATTGGGATCTTACTGAGAAACTTAAAGCACTGCAACGGTTCTTGGGTTTCGCAAATTTCTATAGAAAGTTTATTAAAAACTATTCTGTGATTGTCAAACCCCTTACTGACATGACTAGGAAGGGGACAGATTTTTTTAAATGGTCTGATGCCGCTAAAATGGCATTTTCCTCTCTAAAGGAGAGGTTTATCTCGGCACCTGTACTAATCCAACCAGATGTCTCCCAGCTTTTTATTGTTGAAGTAGATGCGTCAGAGGTGTGAGTGGGGGCTGTACTGTCTCAGGGTCCGTCACCTGGCAAATGGCGTCCTTGCGCTTTCTTTTCTAAAAAACTATCTGCAGCGGAAAAGAACTATGATATTGGCAATAGGGAACTATTAGCTATTAAACTAGTGTTTGAGGAATGGCGTCACTTTTTAGAGGGGGCAATCCACCCCATCACGGTGATTACAGACCACAAAAACCTTCTGTACCTCGAATCAGCTAAGCATCTTACCCCTAGACAAGCTAGGTGGTCTCTATTTTTTACCAGGTTTAACTTTATCATCACCTATCGTCAGTGGCGTAACTAGAAATGACTGGGCCCCACAGCTAATTTATTAATGGGGCCCCCTCCCCCAGTAATTTTTTCACAACCCCTTCCTTTCATGCAGCCCCCTTTCCTGTGGCTAGTAAAGATCGGTCTCTCAAACCATGCCCGGCAGCTGTTCCATCCATTTTCTACACTGTCTATACTGCCATTGTATATCATTTAATTTTGTAATACTGTTGAGGGGCCCTGACAAAATCTTTTAGTACTTCTCCTCCCCTCTTGGATGGGCCCTTCTGGGTCAGGGCCCCAAAGCAGCCACTTCCCCTGCTTCCCCTATAGTTACGCCCCTGCCTATCGTCCTGGGGCAAAAAATACCAAGGCAGATACATTATCTTGTAGTTTTCCTGGAGGGGGTAATGTGGGTGATCCGGTACCCATTCTACAAAGAGGAGTGGTTGTCTCTGCTGTACACTCTGTTCTGGAGGGGAAGGTGTTCAGGTTTATAAAATGGTACACTTTATTGCGTTACCCGCACTACCTAACGCTAAGACTCTAGCTCAGGTATTCATCAATGAAATCGTGAAGCTTCACGGGATACCTTCTGATGTTGTTTCGGATCAGGGAACCCAGTTTATTTCTAAGTTTTGGAAAGCTTTTTGTTCCCGTTTGGGGGTACACTTGTCCTTTTCCTCAGCATTCCATCCTCAATCGAATGGACAGACTGAGCTTACCAACCAAAACCTTGAGACATGCCTAAGGTGTTTTGTGTCTGAAAACCAAGAGGAGTGGTCATCATACTAACCGTTAGCTGAGTTTGCTATAAATAATCGCTGTCAGGAATCCACTGGCAAGTCACCATTTCTTGGTGCATATGGTTTTCATCCCCAATTCTGTACTTTCAAAGAAGGGAGGTCATCAGGGGTTCCCGAGGAGGAACGGTTTTCGTCATCACTTTCATCTGTATGGCAGCAGGTGCAAGCTAACTTGAAAAATATGGGGGGTAAATATAAATGCATGGCTGATAAGAAACGTTCGCCAGGTCCGAACCTAGGAGTGAATGACTATGTGTGGTTGTCTACTAGGAATATTAAGTTAAAGGTTCCCTCTTGGAAACTGGGTCCTAGGTTCATTGGTCCTTACAAAATAGTAGCCATCATTAACCCCGTGGCTTTTTGCCTGGAGCTACCTCAGACTTTTAAAATCCATAACGTCTTCAATAAGTCGTTACTCAAAAGGTATGCTGCACCTCTAGAACCGGCACCGCTACCACCCCCTCTTGTTATTGTTGATGGTAATCTGGAGTTTCAAATATCCAAAATTGTTGATTCTCGTCGGGTCCGCCGCTCTCTTCAATATCTGGTGCATTGGAGGGGTTATGGTCCCAAGAAAAGAATGTGGGTACCAGCGTCGGAAGTAAACGCCAACAGGTTAGTTCAGGCTTTCCATGCCTCTCATCCTGAGAGACCTGGTCCTGAGTGTCCGGAGGCCCCTCGTAGAAAGGGGATACTGTCACGAGGGTGTCAGGAGCCACGTCTGACTCCGTTATACCCAGGGTCAGGAAGTCGCAGCGGGTGGCTGTGCGCTCTATGTCTAAAGATCATGCTGTTACTTAATGGTAGCTTTCTGTGTTTGCCTTGCAATCCTTTTTGTCTCACTCAGGGATCCGTAGCTTCTTCTCCTCAGCTGTTTCTTGTCCGCTACTCACAACCTCCTTATATTCCCCCTTCCCACTTCTCTGGTTGCCAGATATAGAGCTTCCTGCCTGGACTTCTATACTGACCCACTGGAGCTGTGTAGCTGTTGTTCCTGGTTGTCGCACCAGAGTGTTACCCTCCGGATCCCTGTTGGGCTTTTGTTGTCCGCTGTTGTCCCCACCTGGGCTTATATGTTTTGTCTGTATTGTCTGTCCTCTCCCTGGTGTTTTCCTTTAGTGTTAGTGGTGAGGACTAGTGCTCCCACCGCCCTATTCACTACTTAGGGCTCAGCTTAAGGAAAGCCAGGGTTTAGGCACGTGATCGGCTTATGGGGAAGAACCCGTCTAGGGACGTCAGGGCAGTCAGGTGCCAGCTTCAAGGTGAGTTAGGGGTCACCACCTTTCCCTCTCCCTTGGACAGGGCTTTCCCTTTCCCTCCCTTCGCGTCACACGTCTGTGATCGGTACGCCAGTCGTGATACCAGGGGCCTAATTATCTAAAAGTGGCCTTCTCCATTGGTGGGTGACTTGACCCCTAATTCTCTGCTATGCAACCTCTGTCCTCTGTCTGGGTGCTGGGGCCTAAATAAATGAAAGTGGCCTTCTCCATTGGTGGTTGACTTGAAGCCTGATTCTCTGCTGTGGGACCTCTCTCCAATTGATAATGCTTAATTTTTATTTATTTTAATTAATTTTCCTATCCACATTTGTTTGCAGGGGATTTCCTACATTTTGCTGCCTTTTGCAGCCATCTAGCCCTTTCCTGGACTATTTTACAGCCGTTTTAGTGCCCAAAAGTTCGAGTCCCCATTGACTTCAATGGGGTTCGGGTTCGGGATGAAGTTCGGATCCCGAACCCGAACATTTTCGGAAGTTCGGCCGAACTTCTTGAACCCGAACATCCAGGTGTTTGCTCGACTCTAACAGTAAGGGGTTAATGAAGGGTATAACCGTTTGCTACCACAGATTCCTATTATGCTCCCTTGTCTGCTTTATTATACAATTATCCTGAATTCACAGCCCTGCCTGCCTGTCAGTATGTTTTTTTTTCTTTAATAGGCTCAATAGCCCTTATGGTCGCCCTTGTGGCTGTGTGTGTGGAGGCACAGGGAGAAGAGATGGCCAAATATAGATCTTATGCACCCCTTTCCCCCAGTGAGTCCCCGAGCACTGCTCAGGACCTGGAATCTCTCTATCAGCGGGCGCAAGAAGAACGTAAGTATATGTGTGTGTGTGTGTGTATATATATATATATATATATACCTCTCAATCCACCCTCCCCATTCCAGGACAGGTTTTTCGCCTAGCCTGAGGGATCCTCAGCTGAAGCCAGCTGGGGTCATCAAGGGAAATAAAAACACAGCCCTGAATGTCAGTCAGGGAGAGCTGTGCCTGGAACAGGCTGGAGAAGCCAGAATCTCAGTGTGATTTTTCTGAAGGTGAGATAGACTGTGCTGTGTTTATCAGGCCCAGACAGGCAGGATTTTATTTTGCTGCTGTCATTCACTTGGCCCAGTGAGGTTTAACTTTGCAACGTCCATCTAATACCATGGAGGAAGTTTTAAAGCAGCTGGTGCAGGCTAAACTGAGGCATGAACAGGCTATGGCACAGCAACAGAAAAGGCATGAAGAGGCCTTATTTGCGCAACAGCAGGCGCAGGCGGAGGCCCAGGCTCGGCAGCAGGAAACATGGAGCATATTGTTGCTCTCAGAGAGACTGTTGTAACTCTGTTGTAACTCTGTTGTAAGTGACAGTAAGCCCCCAGAGTCTTTCATTAGGAGGAAGGCTGTGCAGCTGACGCCTGATGACGACATCGAGGCCTATCTGACCATCTTCGAAAGAGTGGCAGAGAAAGACTGCCCGTAGCAGAGTGGGCCGAGGTCCTTGCGCCTTTTCTGTCAGGGGAACCGCAAAAGGCCTACTATGACCTCAGGGAGCAGGATGTCCGGGACTATGCCAAATTAAAAATGGAGGTCCTCGCTCGCCTGGGCGTTACCCAGGCTGTTCGTGCCCGGAGGGTTCATACGTGGAGGTACACCATGGACAAGCCAGCCCGTTCTCAGATGTTTTACCTCCTCCATCTTGTCCGGAAGTGGCTGGAGCCTGAGTCGTCTACACCGGCCCAGATTGTGGAGAAAGTAGTGGTGGATCACTACTTCAGAGCCCTCCCTGCGGAACTACAGCGGTGGGTCAGACATGGAGACCCCAAAACTGCAGACCAGCTCGTCAACCTGGTGGAAAGATTCCTGGAGACTGAGGACTACCTCCGTGATGCTCCTGCTGCACCCACGCCTCCCTGAGTACCCGACCCGTGTCTTCTGTGGGTAAGAGAGTTCCAGCTGTAGGGGGTGTGTGGAAGGGTGCAAGAGGGAACAGGGCTCTAGAGGTTGGGCATGGGCCTAAGACTTCACCAAAGAGACCTGGGATGCTTCAGTGCTGGAGGTGCCGTGAGTGGGGACATATTGCTGCCCATTGCCCTCTTACCTTAGAGCCCATGGAGTGTGCAGGTAGCCGGAGACAGTCGCTATACGCTATGCCAGTGTGTGCGGCCTCACCAGGATTAGAGACTGAACCACAGATGTGTAGTCTGCTGATAAATGACTGTTCAGTCAAGGCTCTGTTGGACTTCGGTAGTATGGTGTCCTTAGTGCATGCCAGCTTCGTGGCTGGGAATTATGTGCCAGACAAAAGCGTAAATGTGTCATGCATCCATAGGGACGCTAAATCATACCCGGTGGCTCGGGTTAAGCTGGAGACACCGTCTGGGACGGTGAGCTATGAAGTCGGACATGTGATGATGAGGGTGATGACACCCCTTTCCCTTTCAAGTGTTAGCAGGGGAAGAGGAACCTTCCCCATCTGAGCAAAATGTGTTGGACTTAGGTGTCCAGAGGTAACTTTGGTACAGAGCAATTGAAAGACCCCACTCTTGTGAATGCTTGAGCAAATGTTACCATGATAGATGATGTACCACAAGAACCAGAAGCTAACCAAAAATTTCCGCATTTTGCCATGAGTCAGAACTTGGTGTACCGCGTTGTCAAATGCAACAACGAAATTGTTGAGCAGCTCCTGGTACCTAAATCTTACAGTCGTATGGCGTTGGACCCGGTCCATAATCACGTACTTGGGGGTCATTTAGGGACGAACAAAACACAGGAGATGGTACTACAAAGGTTTTACTGGCCTGGAGTGTACGAGGAAGCAAAATTGTACTGTGAGTCGTGCCCCAGCGTCCCACTTCCGGAGTCCCTTGGTGCCTCTCCTCATCATCGAGGTACCTTTCGAAAGAATTGCGATGGATTTGGTGGGTCCCATTGTTAAATTAGCTAGAGGATACCAGTATATCTTGGTGGTATTGGACTATGCCACTCGCTATCCGGAAGCGGTGCCCCTGCGAAACATGGCATTCAAAAATATTACCCGAGAGTTGTTTTACATGTTCTCGCGCACAGGGATACCTAAGGAAATCCTCACAGACCAGGGTTCCCCCTTTATGTCTAAGGTAATGAAAGAGGTTTGTAAGCTGTTTAAAGTTACCTATATTCGTACATCTGTGTACCATCCCCAAACAGACGGCTTAGTTGAGAGATTCAACAAAACCCTGAAGCAGATGTTACGGAAAGTAGTAGAAGGAGATGGACGTGACTGGGACTGCCTCCTAGCCTACCTTATGTTTTCAATCAGAGAAGTACCCCAGGCTTCTACTGGGTTTTCACCCTTTGAGTTGGTTTATGGCCGACACCCAAGGGGTTTACTAGATGTGGCCAAAGAAACCTGGGAGACAGAGGCTACACCCTAAAAAAGCGTCATTGAGCATGTATCCCAAATGCAGGACCGGATAGATACTGTAATGCCCATTGTTAAAGAACACTTGCAAAGAGCTTAGGAGGCCCAAAGCAGAGTGTATAACAGGTCGGCCAGGATAGGGGTTTTAATCCCGGGGACAGGGTCCTGATTTTAGTTCCCACAGTGGAGAGTACGTTTCTGGCAAAGTGGCAGGGTCCTTACGAGATTGTGGAGAAGATAGGTGAGGTGAACTATAAAGTGCACCAACCCGGAAGGAGAAAGCCCTTTCAGATTTATCATGTAAAACTGATCAAGCCATGGAAAGACCAGGAGTCATTGGTGCCCACCCAGACCGCGGTTAAGGAGGGGTCGCAACCAATTCCCCAGTAAAAATTAGTGAGGCCCTATCAGAGCATCAGAAACAAGAGGTAAAGGAGTTTCTGCAGAAAAACAGAAGGAGGTTTTCTGATCTACCAGGCAGTACTCACTTGATAAAACATTATGTGAGAACTGAGCCCCACAGTAAGGTGAATCTCAAGCCATACAGAATAACGGAAGCACGTAGAAAGGCAGTGTCCTCTGAGGTCAGTCGCATGCTTGAGTTAGGGGTCATTGAGGAATCTACCAGTGAGTGGTCAAGCCCTTTTGTGTTAATCCCGAAGCCCAATGGGACCTGGAGGTTCTATAATGATTTCTGAAAATTAAATGAGGTGTCAAAATTTGATGCATACCCCATGCCCAGAGTAGATTAACTAATTGAGAGGCTGGGGAAAGCAAGGTACATTACTACCCTAGACCTTACAAAAGGGTATTGGCAGATACCTTTAGCAGATGAGGCAAAAGAAAAGACAGCCTTCTCCACTCCAGAGGGGCTGTTCCAGTACACAGTAATGCAATTCGGGTTACATGGAGCCCCTGCTAACTTTCAGAGGTTGATGGACCTAATCTTGAGACCACATCATGACTATGCCGCCACCTACCTTGATGATGTGGTAATTTTTTTATCTAATTGGAAAAGTCACTTCTGGAAAGTACAGGCCATGAAAGACTCCATTAGTGATGCAGGATTAACCATAAACCCCAAGAAGTGTGCTGTAGGTCTAGAGGAGGCAAAGTACCTGGGCTACATTATTGGTAAAGGGCTGGTTAAACCACAGATCGATAAAGTAGAGGCGATACAAAACTGGCCTAGGCCAGTAACAAAAAAACATGTCAGGGCCTTCCTGGGCATAACCGGGTACTACCGCCGGTTTGTGCCGAACTTTGCTTTGTTGACAGCACCATTGACTGATTTAGTGAAGGGCTCTAAGTCAGTCATGGTGAAGTGGACCCCAGAGTCAGAAAGGCCTTTCAAAACTTAAAGTCCGCCCTCTGTCAACAACCAGTGCTCATTTCCCCAGATTTCGGAAAAGAGTTTCTGGTCCAGACGGATGCGTCTGACACGGGTGTGGGAGCGGTTCTGTCACAAATAGTAAGTGGTGAAGAGCACCCAATCATGTTCCTGAGCAGAAAACTGACCCCAGCAGAAAAAAATTACGCCATAGTGGAACGAGAGTGTCTGGCCATTAAGTGGGCGCTGGAGTCACTTAAATATTATCTGCTGGGTAGGAAATTTGTGTTAGTGACAGACCACGCTCCGTTAGCCTGGATGAAGCAAAACAGAGAGAAAAATGCGAGAGTGACCAGGTGGTTTCTCTCCCTGCAAAATTTCTGGAGGGGGGGGGGGTATGTGGCAAAGTGTGTGGTAAAGTCCTGGAGGGAGTGTATATCCCACCCAGGTTTCTCAACTGGGTGAGGTAAATAAAATCCAGATTTGTTACAAGGGTCTCAGCAATGTGTATGTTGCTGAGACAGTTTTGTTACTTCATGGGCTGGATTTTATTGGATTGGGATGGTAGGAGGCAGTGGGACCTCCCAATCCACCCATATATTCCAGTGAGTTCCCGAGCACAACTCAGGGCTCCTTTTATCTTTCACTTATGGGACTTGACATCAACAGTCGGCTAACTAAGAAGGAAAGGCCAAATCTCGCAACGTCAGAGATCTCGTGAGATTTGGGCTTTCCTTCTCCCTGAACCCAAATCTCACGAGATATCGAACGTCACGAGATTAGGGCTTTCCTTCTCCCTGAGCCCAAAGCCCAAATCTCACGAGATCTCGGCCTTCGCAAGATTTGGCCTTTCCTTCTTCGTTAGCCGGCTGATGACGTCAAGCCCCGGGGTGAGAGATCAAAGCTGTGCTCGGGAACTCACTCTGGGGGCCGTATGATTACTATTTGCCTAACTTAGCTGGGGGGCTGTATCAGTCCGGAACGAGGGCTGCAATTGGCCTACGGGCCGGACTTTGGACATGCCTGATCTAAGGTGATCATTAAAGCCTACTAGGCCAACAATGGGCCCAAACTGCAGAATCATTGTTTTCTGGGTCACTTAACTGTCACTGAACTACCTCAGCATGACCATAGGCTTTGAAAAATCGCCTGCAATCTCCTGAACGTGCGCACGAGCACAGTCATCACGCATAAAGGAATAAATTTATGCCATGAGTGTGTCAACTATTGACAGCTCTTTGCGGTTGTCTAAAATCGATTAAACTGATAAGAATAGTACTACTTAACACACCACTCATATAGGGTGTCACAGTACATTGCACGGCGCACGCGCGGTGACCTAAAATTCAAAATTCAGGAGTTGTACTACAGCCTGCCAGCGATGATCAGTCGCTGGCAGGCTGTAGTATAACTCCTGAGACGCGATCTGCTGTGAACGCGCGCGTTCACAGCAAATCTCGCCTAATATAACAGGTATATTACACGCTGTTTTGTTAACAGCGTCTGATATACCTGCTACCTGGTCCCTGGTGGTCCCATTTGCTGGGATCGACCACCAGAGGACCAGGTAGCTATGTAAAGTAGCACCAAGCACCACACTACACCTCCCCTGTCACTTATTAACCCCTTGTTAACCCCTGATCACCCCATCTAGACTCCCTGATCACCCCCTGTCACTGATCACCCCCTGTAAGACTCTATTCACATGTCCATATGTGTTTTGCAGATCCACGGATCCGCAAAACACGGACACCGGCAATGTGCTTTCCACATTTTGCAGATCCGCACATTGCCAGAACTAAATAGAAAATGCCTTTTCTTGTCCCCAATTGTGGACAAGAATAGGACATGTTCTATATTTTTGCGGAACAGAAGTGCAGACCTGGAAGTGCGGATCCGCAATTCCGGATCCGAGCGGGACAAAGTCTGTCCCCATAGAAATGAATGGGTCCGCAATTCTGTTCCGCAAACAGAATTGCAGACGTGTGGACCCTTATGCCCCTTATCACCGCCAGTTAGTTAGCTACTTGTTACGTAGTTAGCGCCCAGCCCACCGCACCGAAGTCACTGATTTTGACAGAGATTTTTCATCCAAATTGATCGATGCGAATGAAAAAATCTGCGCTGTTCTTTTTTTTTTCAGCCCAGAGGCTGAACGGGAGAAAAATCTCATTACCCGTATGCTCAATATAAGGAGAATAGCAGAAACTCCTAATGCTGGCCATACGTGTAATGATTGCAGAGACCCTCAAATGCCAGAGCAGTACAACAACCTCACATGTGACCCCATTTTAGAAAGAAGACACCCCAAGGAATTCCGTGAGGGGTATGGTGAGTTCATGTAAAATTTAATTTTTGTCACAAGTTAGTGGAATATGACACTTTGTAAAAAAATAAAAATAAATTCAATTATCGCTAACTTGTGCCAAGAATTTGTTTTTTTCTGTGAACTCGCCAATGCCCCTCACGGAATACCTTGGGGTGTCTTCTTTCCAAAATGGGGTCACTTGTGGGGTATTTATACTGCCCTGGCATTTTAGGGGTCCGAAAGTGTGAGAATCCAAATGCGTAAAAATGCCTTGTGAAATCCTAAAGGTACTCATTGGAATTAGGGCCCCTTTGCGCATCTTGGCTGCAAAAAGTGTCACTAATGTGGTATCACCATACTCAGGAGAAGTAGGGCAATGATTTTTGGGGTGTATTTTATATATACCCATACTTTGTGTGAGAAATATCGCTGTAAACAACAACTTTGTAAATTTTTTATACAAAGTTGTCAATTTACAGAGATATTTCTCTCACTAACTATGGGTATATGTACAAATACACCCCAAAACACATTGCCCTACTTCTCCTGAGTACGGCGATACCACATGAGTGACCTTTTTGCAGCCTGGATGAGCAAGGGCCCAAATTCAACGAGTACCTTTAGGTTTACAGGATGCTCACATTTAGCCTCGCCCAAAATGCCAGAACAGTACAAACACCCCACAAATGACCCCATTTTGGAAGAAGACACCCTAAGGTATTCGCTGAGGGGCATAGTGAGTCCATGAAAATTTGAACTTTTTGTCACAAGTTAGCGGAAAGGGAGACTTTGTGAGAAAAACAATAAAAATCAATTTCCGCTAACTTGTGCCAAAAAAAAATCTTCTATGAACTCACCATGCCCCTCACGGAATACCTTGGGGTGTCTTCTTTCCAAAATGGGGTCACATGTGGGGTATTTATACTGCCCTGGCATTTTAGGGGCCCTAAAGCGTGAGAAGAAAAATGCGTAAAAATGCCCTCCTAAAAAGGTACTCATTGGAATTTGGGCCCTTTGCGTATCTTGGCTGCAACAAAGTGTCACACATGTGGTATCACCGTACTTAGAAGAAATAGGGCAATGTGTTTGGGGTGTATTTTTACATATACCCATGCTGGGTGAGAAATATCTCTGTAAATTGACATCTTTGTATAAATTTTTTTTTAAAGTTGTCATTTACAGAGATATTTCTCACACACAGTATGGGTATATGTAAAAATACACCCCAAAACACATTGCCCTACTTCTCCTGAGTACAGCGATACCACATGTGTGACACTTTTTGCAGCCAAGATGCAAAGTGGCCCTAATCCAATGAGTACCTTTAGGATTTCACAGTGCATTTTTACGCATTTTCTTCTCACGCTTTAGGGCCCCTAAAATGCCAGGACAGTATAAATACCTCACAAGTGACCCCATTTTGGAAAGAAGACACCCCAAGGTATTCCGTGAGGGCGATGTCGAGTTCACAGAAAAAAAAAAATTTGGCACAAGTTAGGGAAATTGATATTTTATTTTTTTAATTTTCACAAAGTCTCATATTCCACTAACTTGTGACAAAAATAAAATTTTACATGAACTCACCATACCCCTCACGGAATACCTTGGGGTGTCTTCTTTCTAAAATGGGGTCACATGTGAGGTATTTATACTGTCCTAGCATTTTAGGGGCCCCTAAAGCGTGAGAAGAAGTCTGGAATCTAAATGCGTAAAAATGCCCTCGAAATCTAAAGGTACTCATTGGAATTTGGGCTCCTTACGCATCTAGGTTGCAAAAAGTGTCACACATGTGGTATCGCCGTACTCAGGAGAAGTAGGGCAATGTGTTTTGGGGTGTATTTTTACATATACCCATGCTGGATGTGAGAAATATCTCTGTAAATTGACAACTTTGTAAAAATATTTTATACAAAGTTTGTCAGTTTACAGAGATATTTCTCTCACCCACTATGGGTATATGTAAAATACACCCCAAAAACATTGCTCTACTTCTCCTGAGTACGGCGATACCACATAAGTGACACTTTTTGCAGCCAAGATGCAAAGGGCCCAAATTCCAATGAGTACCTTTAGGATTTACAAGGTTGCTCACAATTTAGCTCCAGGCCCCTAAAATGCCAGAGCAGTAAAACACCCCACAAATGACCCCATTTCGGAAAGTAGACACCCCAAGGTATTCACGTGAGGGGCATAGTGAGTCCATAGGAGATTTTATTGTTTTGCCAGAAGTTAGCAGAAATGGAAACTTTATTATTATTTTTTCTCACAAAGTCTCATTTTCCACTAACTTGTGAAAAAAATGAAATGATACATGAACTCACCATGCCCCTCTACGGAATACTTTGGGGTGTCTTCTTTCTAAAATGGGGTCACATGTGGGGTATTTATACTGTCCTGGCATTTTAGGGGCCCTAAAGCGTGAGAAGAAGTCTGGAATCTAAATGCGTAAAAATGCCTCATGAAATCTAAAAGGTACTCATTGGAATTTGGGCCACTTCGCACCTAGGCTGCAAAGTACACATGTGGTATCGCCGGACTCAGAGAAGTAGGGCAATGTGTTTTGGGGTGTATTTTACATATACCCATGTTGGATGTGAGAAATATCTCTGTAAATGACAACTTTTTAAAAACATTTTATACAAAGTTTGCAGTTTACAGAGATATTTCTCTCACCCACATGGGGTATATGTAAAATACACCCCAAAAACATTGCTCTACTTCTCCTGAGTACGGCGATACCACATAAGTGACACTTTTGCAGCCTGGTGCGCAAAGGCCCAAATCAACGAGATACCTTTAGGTTTTACAAGGTTGCTCACAATTTAGTCCAGCCCAAAATGCCAGAACAGTAAAACACACCCCACAAATGACCCCATTTCGGAAAGTAGACACCCCAAGGTATTCACTGAGGGGCATAGTGAGTCCATGGGAGATTTTTATTGTTTTTCGCCAGAAGTTTGCAGAAATGGAAACTTTATTATTATTTTTTTCCTCAGAAAGTGTCATTTTCCACTAACTTGTGAAAAAAATGAAATGATACATGAACTCATCATGCCCCTCTGCGAACATACTTTGGGGTGTCTTCTTTCTAAATGGTGTTATTTGGGGTTATTTATACTATCCTGGCATTCTAGCACCTGAAGAAACATGACAGGTGCTCAGAAAGTCAGAGCTGCTTCAAAATGCGGAAATTCACTTTTTGCACCATAGTTTGTAAATGCTATAACTTTTACCCAAACAAATAAATATACACTTATTGGATTTTTTTATCAAAGACATGTAGAACAATAAATTTTGAGAAAAATTTATATAGAAATGTAGTTTTAAAAAAAAATTACAACAGAAAGTGAAAATGTCATTTTTTAGCAAAAATTTCGGTCATTTTTGATTAATTTTAAAAAAGTAAAAATGTCAGCAGCAATGAAATACCACCAAATGAAAGCTCTATTAGTGAGAAGAAAAGGAGGTAAAATTCATTTGGGTGGTAAGTTGTATGGACGGAGCAATAAACGGTGAAAGTAGTGTAGTGCAGAATTGTAAAAGTGGCCTGGTCATTAAGGGTGTTTAAGCTTAGGGGGCTGAAGTGGTTAAAATGGTAAGAATAGTAGTTCACGCTATTTGTATTGGTGGCACAGTACATTGCGTATGCGCACGCAGTGCCCCAAATTGGAAGGAAGAGGACCGACCAACCATCTTTTTCCATCTCCCGGTTCCTAAAATCTATTCCATACACTGGCCCCTGATAGGGGACAAAACAGAGATTAAACTGGTAAGAACAGATTTTTCAATTTAAAAAGAGGACAGCCTCTGCGGAGCTGGGTATTTTTGGCCGCAAGTACTAAACGCTTATGCACAATGGCTGTAGGCTCATGCGTCCTTTTGTGGAGGGGACAAACCTGGTCAGTCAAACCTCAAGGCAACATCATCGACCTCATCCCATATGCATTTTTTCTGGAGCGTGCCCTGCAAAGAGTGCTGGATCAGGCCATAGATGAGCATGAAGAGGAAGAGCTGTGGTCACCATCACCACCAGAAGCAGCCTTGTTGTTGTCGATTGCTGGATCTGCGGCAACGCAGAGAGAGGAGTCTGAAGAAGAGGAGTCAGAGGAGGAAGGTGGCTTTGAGGAGGTGGAAGACCAACCACAGCAGGCATCCCAGGGGGCTTGTTGTCACCTTTTGGGGACCCTTGGTGTTGTACTTGGCTGGGTAGAGGAAGAGACCTTCAATAACGTCAGTGAGGACAAGGAACCGGCACATGGCTAGCTTGGTATCCAACCTTGTGCAATTGGGGAGTTTGCAGTTGTGCAAATGGACTGTTTGCGTGTGCGTTAAAAGGGGAGTTTGGTCTGTCAGAGTTTGGTCTATCACTGTGAAGCAGGCGTAACCCTTACACTACCTGATTGATACAACATCATACCTGATCGTATACACACACTGGATGTTTTAAAGCACGTTATTCCAAACTATTTAGGAATGTTAGGTGATTTATGCCCTTTATGGATTAAAACCCGACTCATGCGTCAACTACCTAATTTTCCAAGGGAGTTTTGCCATGGATCCCTCTCCGGCATGCCACAGTCCAGGTGTTAGTCCCCTTGAAACGACTTTTCCATCACTATTGTGGCCAGAAAGAGTCCCTGTGGGTTTTAAAATTCGCCTGTCTATTGAAGTCTATGGTGGTTCGCCCGGTTCACCCGTTCATCGGACATTTGCGGAAGTTCGAGATTCGCCGTCTCACTGAACGGAAAATTTTATGTACGCGAGATCTCTAATCAGGTTGCACCAGAATGGGAGCAGAAGCAACACATTTATTTATTGCTGAAAAAGCATGTAATGCCTCTTTAGACCAGACTGAGTAATCCACACCTTTCTTAGTCATATCGGTCAAAGGCTTGACCACAGTAGAATAATTTAGGATAAATTTTCTGTAGTAATTGGTAAATTCCAAAAAATGCCTCAGCACTTTCTGATTCTCAGGTCGATCCCAGTCCGACACTGCACGGACCTTTTCGGGATCCATACGAAAAACTGAGGAGGAAAGCAGGTAACCCAGGAAATGCACCTCCTGAACAGCAAACACACATTTTTCCAACTTAGCATACAGCCTATTCACCCGGAGGATCAGTAATACTTGTCTCAAATGATCCTGATGAGTCTCCATATCGGATGAGTAAATTAGTATGTCATCGAAGTATACAACAATAAACCTCCCCCCAAATGATGACAAATGTCATTGATAAAGTGCTGAAAGACCACCAGAGCATTAGTCAACCCAAAAGATGTTACCCCCATTTCTTTCTGATTTTTCTGAAGTATTCTCTGAGAGTGGAGATCTTCCAGTTGTCCCCTCACCTAGATTATGATTAGATCCTATACGCACCTCTTATATCCAACTTAGCAAACACCTTGGCCCGACAAGTCTTGATTGTATAATCTTTCTGGAATCCAGGGAAGGAGATAAGCGATCACGGACAGTGTATTACAGAGTTTAGTTCAGGGACATATTAGACCATCCAAGTCACCTGTGGCTGCTGGCCTTCTTTTTTAACAAGAAGGATGCAGCAACCACAGGTAGACTCGAATGGTCTAATATGACCTATTCCGAAAGCTCGTAATATACTTTGTATGGCTACTCTTAAGGTCCAGAAAGATCCTATAACCGAGACTTTGCCATTTAGATCCGCAGATAAGGTTAATAGTACAATCAGATTGTCGGAGCTAAGCCTGATCTCCATTCTCAGAGAATATGTCGAATTAGAAGAATCAGTGACATCTTAGTGGATACCAAAGAAAGTGAAGCGCCGAGACAGTTGTCTACATAGTAATCACTCTAATTACTGATCTGTCTTGCTTGCCAATCAATGGTAGGATTATGTCTGGTCAACCATGGTAAACCTAGCACTAGAGGAGCAGGCAGGCCCTTCAGTACAAAACAAGAAATGGACTCAACATGGGAATCGATATCATGAATATGTTGCACCAGTCAGACACTTTTGAGAGAGAGGGGCGGAATCGATTGCAAACACAGATATCCCTTTGTTTAATGCGCTTGTTTTAAAACCATGCTTCTGGATGAACTGACAATCCACAAGGTTAACCCCTGCCCCACTGTCAATAAATACTTCCAATTCAATATTTTTGGAGTCTAGCGCCACCCTGGCAGGCAGGAGAAATCGGGTACTACCGGTAAAAGACAAAAGTACATTTTCTGACTCCCCACCCATACTGCCAAGAGTAAGAGAACTGGACCCATTAGTAATAACTTTTTTTTTTCCTGTTTTTACCTAGAGATTAACGTAAGGACATATGTTAATAAAGTGTCCTTCTTTACCACAGAAGAAACAAAGTCTTCTCTGAACCCTGAAGTTCCTATTACCTGGACAGGAAGAGACCTGCTCCAATTGCATTGGCTCATCACCAGACATAAGCTCGAGGGTCTCTGTACCCCGAGTGTCAGAAGAGACTGCTTCCCCATATGGTAGTATGTCCTGGGGGAGGGGAACTTTGCACCTCTCTCTCAGACGTCTATCAATCTGTACAGCCAGGGACATGGCCGCCTCCAATGAGTCAGGGTTTTCGTGGAATGCCAGGGCATCTTTTAGTTTCTCTGACAGCCCTTGACAGAATTGACTACAGAGTGCTGGGTCATTCCCCTCCAAATCCGTTGCCCACCTCCTAAATTGAGAGCAATATGAATCAGCAGAACATTCTCCCTGACGCAAACTACGCAACTTAGATTCGGCTAGGAAAACCAGGTCTGGATCATCATAAATAAGGGCTCTGAAAAAATCATCCACCGATCGGAGGGTTTGGGAACCGATCGGCAGAGAAAAGGCCAAGGACTGAGTGTCACATTTCAGCAGAGAAATAATAATCTCCACTCTTTTATTCTCGTCCCCAGAGGAGAGCGGGCGTAGTCGAAAATACAATTTACAAGATTCTCTGAACCGAACAAAGTTATCACTTCCCCAAGAAAACCTATCCGGGAGGGTGATCTTAGGCGGAACAAAACGCCTGAGGACTACAAGGGTCAGCTACCACCAAAGATAATCCCTACATGCAATCAATCAGTGCAGTAACAGTATCTATATCTGCACAGAGCAAAGGAAATGATAGCGGTTTACTGCGGTTGATAATGTAACGAGTAGGTGTAATAAATAAACAGCGACAGAAATCAGAGTAGGCCTCAAAGCTAGGGAAGAGGGAATGGTAACTTTCTAACAATCCCTAAGCCTTTGCCTGACTGCTGACAGTATGAGCAAGTCCTGATGGTGAACAAACTCATAAGCTGGAACCTATGCCCTGATGATACTGTTGCACACCCTAACTTAGGGAGCAGGAGATGACACAGCCGGTTCCTTCCACCATGAAGGGAACAGCGTCTCCCTGAGACCTAGAAACAACACACACACCATGGAGAAAACAGGAGAACTTAGCTTGAAACGAAAGGGAAGCAGATGATCCACAAACAACTAGCATAGAACTCCAGCAGGAAATATCAACCGCATGGTCAGCAGTGAGATGTGGACTTAAATAGAGCCTCCTCACAGAGAGACCTGTCAGATAGACTCACGTGCTGCAAGTCTATCCGATCTTCTCAGATCTCACAGGGAAGGCAGTGACAATAAGGCCCACTCCTGACCATTGTGTCTATGGCCATGGGGCTGCCGTAAAGCAATTTTCTTAATGCTTTCTAAATGCTGTGAAGAACAACTCAGGCTATTTGGCAGCCCCATAATTAGAGATGAGCGAATTTCTTAAAAGTTTGATTGGGCTGATTGCTAAATTGTTTGGAATAACGTGCTTTAAAACATCCAGCGTGTGTATACGATCAGGTATGATGTTGTATCGATCAGGTAGTGTAAGGGTTACGCCCGATTCACAGCGTACAGACCAAATTCCCTGTTCAACACACACCGCAAACAACCACAAAGAGTTGTCAATAGTTGACACACTCATGACATAAATTTATTGATCTATGCGTCAATCTTGGTGTAGTGATGACTGTGCTCGTGCGCACGTTCAGGAGATTGCAGGCGATGGCGGTTTTTCAAAGCCTATGGTCGTGCTGAGGTAGTTCAGTGACAGTTAAGTGGCCCAGAAAACAATGATTCTGCAGTGTGGACCCATTGTTGGCCTAGTAGGCTTTAATGATCACCTTAGATGATCACAAATAAAATTAATGTCTTTTCTATGAAAAATTATCCAGCCGATCGCTTTTGGTCTGTTCACAATGAAGCAATGACCTTATCATCTGGGGTGTGCCAACATTGCCAACACACTCATAGAGGTGATCGCTAATTTTGATACGCAAGCCCTTCACCACAACAAGGTTACGATCACGAAGGGGAATTGACATATGTATGTGCCTTTTTTTTTTGTTTTGTTTTTGCAGCCACAGTGCAGCACCAGAGGCCAGAAAAATTTGGTATTGTTGCAGCCGCTGCTAAATGATATTTTTCAGGCAGAAAGTGTAGTAAAACATTGCGGCTTGAACCGTAGTTGGTGGCGGAGAAGTCACGCAAGTCATCCGGCATGCAGAGATTAAATACAGCATCGTGGGGACCATTTTTAGCC